>JARJLF010000353.1:0-221585 GCA_029378395.1 Mycena leptocephala
ACACATTTTCGGGCCCATGTCAAGAGAGAAGTGGGTTAGTAAATAGGCATTAAAATAAAAGTACTGTGGCAGAATTTCATTTATCTCAACATCCACCGAATACAAGCAATTCTGTGCATCCTTGGCAGTTCCTCAAGAGGTGAGGTGAATTCAAAAAATCCGCCACAGTACTTTGTGGAACGGCCATTTTTGAACAAATTTCGTCGTAGAACCAAGCGATTTATTCAGATTTGAATAAACGATGGATTTTACTCTTCGGCACTCGAACCGCGTACAGTCAGGCAATCACCGGCCATCAAACGAGCGTGGTGCTCTGGCTTTCCATACAAATTGATCTCCTTGGGACTCAGATGCTCAGAAAACACCCTGGAATGGACCCAATGTTGTCCTGGTCGCGACATGAATCCCAAATCCACCAACGGAGACCTTGGTTCCTTCGGGGTCGAGTATAGTCACGTGCACTGGTGATCCAGACTGTGTGAGGAATAGAAAGAGTGGAGATGTTTTGATTTTGTTCCAGTTGACGTATTACTAATCGTTTAGCAATATTGACCATCTATTGAGTCAAACTGGTGTGTGAGGTTCATACTGTAGCGGCAGAAATGGATTGAACGGCTGGTTCGAGCCCGTCAGGGCACCACATGACTCAAATCACGTATATATCAGAAGTATGAGTCCTTTGGAGGTCGTAGGAGAAAACACTATGTTGCCATATGGTAATTCTGCCGGAATTAATTATTTCGGCCGTCTTTGAGAGGAACATTTTCCGAATTCCGGTGGAGCAAAAAGTGATCTATATGACCTAAAAGTACTTGAAAAGGGGAGCAGACCCAGATTTTATCCATCTCGATTGGTCAAGATCTGAGCTTGTCACTGTCCTCTGAAGTTGCCCAAGCTCGCCGTTTTGTTCCATGCATTGCAAGGTCCAATCCATTTTCGTTTGGAGCTAATCCTAAAAATCTTCCTGTCGAGCACGGCCGACATAATTAATTCCGGCGGAATTGCCATATATGGCAATTTTAGCGATGTTCCCTACAACTTCCAGAGGACCCATACTTTCGATATATACGTGGTTTTACGTCATTTGATGCCTGACAGGCCCAAACAGCCTGTTCAATCCATTTCTGCCGCTACAGTAAGACAAACCCTGGTCCCGCTGTGTGCCTTGTAGCGCAAGGTCGGAAAAGTTTAAGCGGGTGGGGTCCGCCGATTCTCCGAATTTCGACATCGGGTACATTTTTCGAGAAAAAGAATCCCCTTGGGGTGCCGTCTTTTGAACTAGGGTGCGGACGATTTTTTCCGTTTTCAGCAATTTGCAGCAGAACAGCCAACCCAGCTTCAAATCTTGTCCGATTGTCTTAGAACCTAGCCCATTCTACTCACACTGAAAATCCGCAGTCACCAGCCTCCTTGAATTTTCTTCTTGGTCCTCGAATGAAAATTTCACCCAAAATCCCGATTTTAAGCGGGACAGCGGTAACATTAGTAATAGTGCTCGCTCCATTCGGCACGCGTTACTTCGCGGCACTTGTCAGCACTTCGCAACGATTGTTACTTCGCTTGATCGTGCCGACACCCGAGAGGACCTCCATGGTCAGCATGTGATGCATTCCAGAACGTTCCAGACCATTGAGCAACCAATGGGACGACGGTCGTCGCCATGGTACTCAATGGACCCGGCGTGATTTCCCAGGGAGCCGAAGTAACGAATGCCTCGAAGTCCCGCTAAACGCTGCGAAGTAACGTGTACCGAATGGAGCCTTATTCTCCTAGATCTTTGGAACAGCACACCTCTGTGTATTATCTAGTTCTCGACAGCGTTCGAGTCTCAATTGGGAACGAAACGCCCGCATCCAAAAATAATAATTCCTATGCAAATGTCTGCCTGCCGTGGACTAATACCGCCGCCAATCCCACTGCCCATCTTCCTGCTCCCCTTCGTCGTCGTCCATATTTGCTGTGAGTGTGACGGGGAGACGGCCATCCCCGCACGTGGTGTGCCGCGCGGCACGTGTTGTTTGGCGAATAAACAAGGATAAGCACTGCCCAACCAATCAGCCCCGCCCACGAATCGAGAAGCCCTACGCCTCCCCCCACTATGACATCACGTGGTCTATTTCCCAGCACGTGTATGTTGACGCGCCTACCGGAGTGCATCAGCCTTTTGACATTTTGGTTGCCACGTTGCGGCGTTTTTACGCATTGTCGCATTGTTGATGGATTTTGTCGACGACAGTGAGCTCGACATTGACCTTGAAATTTGGCCAAGGCATATCGGACGGGGTGCGGGGATGGGGAACTCCCTTGGGCAAGAATGATTTTCAATTTTGATCAACCGCTGAAGTGCGGCAACAGTGCACCATCACCGGTGTTGTGGATTTTAGGCCCGAGGTTGTTGCGTTGTGATGTTGGGGCGTTGTTAGGCCGTGTTGTGCCGTTTTGGCGGGGCGTTGTCACGTTGTACAACACCTGACAACACGACAACCAAAATGTCAAAAGTCTGATGTGCTGCACTTTTAGTAGCGACTTACATAAGTACTTTATGTGTGGGTTATAATTATTTTGTGTAATTCAACACATGTACCACAGTCCTTCCTTTCATCCATAAGATACCTCCCTGACACTAACCTCCTAACCCTAACCACCTAACCTTAAAGCTAATCTCTAACGCTAACCTCTAACCCGAACCCGAACCCTAACCAGGCGAGGCGCAACGACACTGCTCATTCCCGGAGTTGGGGCAAGCGCAGCGCGCCCTAACTCCCCAAAAGTGATAAGGTTAAAGAAATAATTCACAAAAATATTTGTAACCCCCGAGAATTGAACCAAGAGCGGTGGTAGCCATGACTTACCTAAGCCGTGCACAATAACCACTAGACTAAACGACCGATGGTGAGGGGCCCAAAGCGTCCGAGTTGATGGAGCGCTTCTAGGCTCCAAAACGTAAGCATTTTACCCGATTAGGAAATGTCATAGGGAGGCGTGGGTCAGCCCGATAGCAGTCTTCGCCGCCCTGGCCATGTCCGAATCGATGTTCTACAACTCCAGAAGACTGGAGACTCTCGGATACGCAGTCAGCGTCGCCCTTCTGGACTCCTTTATTGGGGACGGCAAAGATGTGTTACTCATCTGCCCACAGTTCCTACGTCTCTGTCCGTGACGCAGAACCTGCGCGTAGGATAACCATGGCGGACAGATTGGCGAAGGGTGTGTACGTCGACCATGCTGTCCTTCTCCCCTGGTTGTCTCCGAGGAGCACCTTGCCCGCTGGCTCCTCTCTATAGCAGGAGCTCCTGAAGGCCCTCTCGAACCTCGATTCCTCAGCCTGGCGGCGGATCCGCGTCGACAGGCTCGAAGTTCCGATTTTAGAAGAAAAGAAACGCAGCCCAACGAGACATCCTACGGATTTGGAAGACTATCTTGAGGATATCGAGGAGCGATTGCGGGCCGCTCGGAAGCAGGTCGCAACCCAGTGCGTACTCCTGTTCTCGTCCCCGCGCTTCTCCGCCCAAAATACTGTCATCCTGCTCGCTACAGCGGGACCGCTCTATCAGGTCTCGGTCGCCAGTCGGGAGCTGGGTGAGAAGTTGCGGGGCGCGGACGCATTGGACTCCTTTGATGAAGCTCAGGCGCAGGAAGAGGAGAAAGAGCAGTTCACGCTTCTCGACATGGCACAGTTGAAGGCCGACATCATGACGGGCAGCCTGGCGAGCAGAGAGCAGACAGAAGTAACGCGGGAGGCTGAAGAGCGTAAAGCCAAGAGGGAACGAGACGCCGCAGCTCGTGAGGAGAGAGCCAGACGGCGGGAAGAGCGATCTCGTGACCTCGCAGGCCTCGCGAAGAAGTTGATGGATCTGGTCGCGGCCGCAGGGGATCCATGCGACCCGGATACAGGCAGAGAGCCGTACCAGCAGGCCCAGCTCGAGGACTACGACAACCTCACTCGAGAGATCAATCCACGACTCCCCCCCAGGTGGCAGGCTATGCCTGCTGAATCGGTCGATATCGCCCACCTCCGCGAGCGGAGCGATGCTAATTTTGATCTTGTCTGGAGCGGGATCATTCGAGTGGGTTCGGATGTTGCACACAGGTATAAGGCGATCATCGGCGATTATGTGGCGGGTTTGGCCCGAGTGGAGAGAGCAAGGCGTGGGTGGGCGTAGGACACAGGTGGTGGATTTTCTGGATCCGAAACGTGACTCCGATATGTACTTTCCCATCTATGCGCCAATCTCGTCAAACATCTCTATTGTCTCTATAGCAGCCATCGTATCTCACTTGTGACCGTAAATCTGACAGTAACGCCCATTGCAATAAGTTGTAGGCACCGAGTAGTATCGCAAACAGCCTGTAAATCGTTACAACAGGTGAGAACACAGGTCATTCCTGATTTCGGTTGAATAATAATAGTGTGCAACAGATTCTATCTATCTAATCCCTACGTTAGGAGCCTAAGGTAACCGAAAAAGCAACTTCCATTTTGAGTAACTGAATGAAAAAGGATACGGTAGGATGTTTTATGTGACACGGTTGGATGGAGGGAGAATTCAAAGCGAAGGGATCGAACGACTGCACATGCAAACACCACTCGGTCTGCTCTAAAGCTCCAGCACCTATGCCAGAAAACAAAACGCGGAGTACGGAAAACAGGGCGAAAGGCCAAGATTCAAGTGCCGGAACGAAGGCTAATATGTTGTTTTAGGTTTGAATTTGGTTCCATATTGAAGAGTTACAGGGAGTTGAACAATCTTGATCAAAAGATTACTTCCAAGCCAATAGTGTCTCAATGGAGAAGAAGATCATAATTCTGGCGACATCACCCTCTTCATATTGCATGTAAGCTTTCCCTCCAAAAAATTTAATGTGTTTGAACAAGTGCCCACCCTGCGAGGAGGTATTCAACAGAAACAACACCTCAGGTGCCAAATGGAAAGATAAAATACATTTTCGTGATTTCCTTTACATCACTAATTGCGAACAAATTATTCTGAAAGAATGGTATATGTTTCGAGGTAATCTGGCCAAAACTCAGGGAGATATGAGGGAATCGGTCGGCGCGACGGAAAAGTTCCCAAAACGGATATTTTTCGTTCGCGCCTTCGGTTCCGACATTAGCTGTAATGACTGGGACATAAAACTAGAAACCTGTGATGTTTTGTACTGATTTATTGAATGTATGATAGACCTTCGAAAAATGTTGGTGTTAATGTTGTGCAAACATGATCTCGCTAAAGCCTTGAGGTATTGACATTTCTTTGTTTGGTCAATATATCGAGTAACATTTGGCGATGGTCAAGCTCGCATGCGCAAACATTATTCATAAAACATTTGAAAAACATTCTTGCCAAATGGAGGTGTAATTGAATGCTGCAAATTGACAGATGATACCCAGCACTGTTCTAAGCAGTCCTGTCTGCTTGAAATTGTCGGCACTGCTCTGATCATTGAACCAGAGGTCACAGAACTCTCCATATCGAGCGTGGCTGTGACCAATTTGAGCCCTGGCTGCAATATTCTGGCTCGCAATTAAGGTTTGATGGTAAAAGCTTAAATTGATCAAGTGGTCCCTTATCCCTGCCAAATACAGCCGTTTTCACACGCTCAGAAAAGCGTGACTTGATATGGAGAGCTAATTGAATGTTGCAAATTGACAGATGATACCCATAATCTGATGAGAATCACCTACAGTATAACATTAGCCGTAAGCGAGCATCGAGGAATTGAACGGCAGCTGCGAGGGCGGTGTTCTCGAGATTAGATTTATCAAGAGGAAAGAGAACCTCCTGGGCATGAACATGCTTTGGAGGCCAGATACCCTGACGTCAAACCATAGTATATGTTTCTAACAGAAGGAATGCCTCGGGAGCATGTGATGAAAGGGGGAATATATTTTGAGTGGAGGAGATCCCTCACAGCGAGCGCTCTCGGGCTGAAGCCCCAAAGTCGGCGCGAAGCTGCAACTAAACAAGCTAAAGTAGGAGATAGGTAGTGTCCGTTTGTGTAACTAGAGAGAGAAATGGGACGGTGGGTAGGAAAAACTAGTGATGGCGAGAAATAAGATAGCGAGGAGGATGTAAAGAGCGCGGGGAGGAGAGACAATGAGCGTCGAGGAAGAAAAAAGATTGACAGGAAGCAGGGAGGAGTACGGCTTAACAGGGAGCAGGAAGGAGTACGGCAGTAATTAATGCTCGCGTGCATTCCCCCATGGGTAACCCATACCATGAACCAATGTTGGCATTTCGGTAAGCGCGGGCGGTATTTATAATGTAGAATTGCCTCATTTTTGCTCGACAAACATTGTTCTGTTAGCTATTGGAAGTCTACCTCTATTGCTCTACATTCCGAGTTTCCATCCGTATTTGCTACATTCCGAGTTTCCACCCGTATTTGGGTAAACCGACCAACCCTAAACTGAACACAGACGGAAGCGACCCGTCAAAGCCCCAATATCATTGAACCAACGGTGTTGCAACGCCTGTTTGGCTGTGAATCGCAAACTTGGGTCGAGATGACAGAGCGTGGAGAGCAGACTGTGTGCTTTGTGCCTCATGAACCCTCAAACATTACCGAAAGTTGGCGGTGCATACCCGATGTCAGACATCTCCACCTGTGAAAATTGTTCAAACCCGCGAGAATTTTGTTCTTGGTCGCCTCCAGATAAATACAGTGAAACGGGTGGAAACCTCTAACGAGGGGTTAGACGACACAAAAAAGAATAAAGCAAAAGACCGACGAAATGAGGATGAAAAGGATGACACCTGCGCTCCATCGATCCCCGCATTTACTTTCCACCCTTCTGTCAAAGGGTTTGCCAATGTGAAGCGTGGGAACATACCGACGATATCGCAACGCTGGGTTATCAAGTGCACGAATGGCCTCCGGGGGCAAATACGATATTGTCCCACAGACACCAGGGTAAGACGGAGCTTCATCTTCCTCATAAAGTGCCAGATCAAAGTCAGCAATGCACACGGTGGGATACCGATGGAAGTGGACACATCGAATGAGAATGTTCTCGAGCTGGAGGATGTTGTCAGGGTGGGATACATTCAAGCAGAGTACCCTGCCTTGAGATCTATGTGTCTGTATCAATAACAGGCTAACTACGCGTCAAACAACTCACCACAGTGCGATATGTCCCTGGAGTGCAAATACTGTATCCCTTGCAGTATTTGCCACATGATGGACTTTGACTCTGACTCCGGAAGTAGGATGTGGACGCCAGTATACTCGCGGAGGCTCGCATCGTATAGTTCGAAAAACAGGAAGCTACAGACGTCAGCCCAGAATGTTCATGTACATTGTAAAGTTTGGCTAACGTGTAGTCATCAGTATGAGCTGTGTCGTGAAGCGTAATGATATTGGGCTGTGCCGCGTTTGACAGAGTTGAACTCCTACCCAAGGGAGCATTAATTTCCCTTGCAGCTCTGCACGGTGTCGACATCAGTTCTCATGCTCTACCTGTTGGTAGGAATGTCTTGGCTACACGTATTGTGAGCGGCAGATGCGGCCTTCACAAGTCCGGTTTTCGCCACCTCGGGTGTGCCTCTCTCCTCTCCTTGTCGCATCTTTATAATGATAATCTACATGTGTCGCAAATGGATCTGGAGGATGCCATGACCGTCAATTTTGATCTAGCTCAGATCAACATTCTTGCCTCTGTAATGAAGAAGTTGAATAAACATCCACTCAGACGAATACTACAGATCCATCATATTAAATTTGAAACTTCTGACGGAACTGCGGCTCTTCGTAAACTTTTGAAGGGCTATTTACGCCGTCCGCGTCGCGGAAAAAAATTGGTTGGTCTTGCTGATTCCCGGCTGGCTGACAAAACCATTCTAGTAGAAGAACGTGACCGAGAACTTGCCAAACTTAGGTCTGATTGGCCACAAGTAATACCTTCGAGACATAAAAGGTCTCTAGTAGAAGCTTTCAACCAGTCCATATCTAAAGACGCACTTTCTATGTTTGTCTGTGCTAGCTGTTCTGGCACGTCTCTGGTAAAACACAAGAGAACTTTAGGTCTAGACAAACTTGATCTCGACTTATTGCGCCGTCCTGACCATCCGAGTTTGACAAAATCCTAACGCCAGGAGGTTGATACTGATGATATCACGGATGTTGAATCTGAACGCCAGGATGTTGATACTGCGTGTTTGACATTGTTTGGCGATTTCCCAGATTTCGTCGGCCGGACTGGCTCACGAGGACACAAATGAGTACGCTTTTTTTCACTTAAATCAGAGCTTATAAGTTATATAACGTTCAATCTATCCATTACAGCCGTTGACGGAACTTAGAGGGGGACCAGAGAGTGATATGCCTTGGTTTTGGGGCCGGTAAATCACTATATGGCATGTAGTAGTAGTATATGCCTGGTCCAAGCACCTCACGAGTCTTCAGAAAATCGAATCGGGTATGTTCGAGCAGCTTTCTCCTTCCGCTTTTGACGCGCCTGTGGCCCGATTTTTGTTATCCGGATGCAGACCAGGCCTCCCCGGCGCCCTCGAGTTTTTATCCGAGTATTTTGCCAAAACTCGACTTTTTATCCGATTCTGTCCAGGGATTTTCGAATTTTGGCGCAGTTTTTATCCGAGTGGAAAATTTCGGCGGCCAGGCATTTGGGTTGAATTTCGGGGGTCCTGCCGAAATCAACAATCGTCAAGTACCAACAATGGCATCCCAATAAATAGCACCACTTCACCGCAATGATCCCTCTTTCCCGACAATTTGTTTCTTCCATCGGAACTGTGAACTCTAACAGAATGACAACAAAACCTCGCCGGGTATATGGCACGCACAAATTTAACAACAGACCAAAATTGTGAGCATCAATGAGGATAAAGCCAGGAGCTACCCTCTCCCTTCTCGGCTCAGCGTTTCAACCCGTCATCTTTGAAACGCGTGCAGTTGATTTCGGCCATTTTGACCCCAGAGCGGTCCCGCGCACGGTGAATGACAAAGTGGCGGATCAATCTGGGCTGCTCGGCCCCCCGATATTTGTCTTCGGCCCTTGTTCGGCCACGGGCGAATAGAAACCCAGTTCCGTTCTAAGCCAAGCGGGGGTGTGTTAGATATGTTTTCAATAGAATGCAAGGCAGGGAATCATGTATAGACCGTAATGCTCACGGACGACTTGATCAGGGTCAGCTTGCGGCCGCTTGGCGATAACTAGCCGATGTCTACGTGATCGCGCATGTTTGACTACGACGCAACTGCGACACGACACCCCCGTTATTCTCTGATGCTGAACACTATCTGGCAGTTCTTGTTCCCACCTGGAGCAGCTCCTCAACCGGCACCTCAGCAACGTCCTCGCAAGTATGCCCGGAGTACAGATGTGCCGCTAGCTATTCCCCGTGGTGGACCCCGCCCAGAAACCTGGGTGGACAATTTTCAAAGATTGCACAGACAGCCTGGATACCCTCAGAAATATGTTCAACTCAACCCGATGGTGTTCCAGAATCAGGCCAATCAAGGACCGTATCATCACGACCCCGGTAGGAATCCCTGAAACGACCCTGCCATATCTGACAGATATTCAGCTGTCAATTCATGGATGGGAAATCAGCCTTACTATGCCATGGGATACCCACCGCTCCCTTTTCCACCTCAGATTCAATGGCAACCTCAACTTCCCCCCTTTGCAAACCCACCGGGGCATTTTATGCCACCCCCATTTGCCCCGCCAGGCTATCCTCCAGTCGGATATCGTGGATCGGTCCTTCCTGCCCCTGCCCCCGCACCAGCTACTCTTCCGGGTGCTACTATCGCCCTCCCTAGGAATTCAGAGCCTCTGGAGCAAAAAAATTGCCATCAAAGCTCAACCCGTGTCGCGAGGCAATGCCATTTGTTTTTACATGGGTAGTGCATAGCTGACATTGATCATAGACCATTCTAATTCATCTCCGGAGGACTGGCCGAGCGGCTATGTGAGGCTGGAACGAGTCAAGGGCGTGGAGGAACGCAAATGGAAGGCAAATAAGTGGGTATGGCGCTCAATTGGCGTCGTTCAACACGAAGGCTATGCAGCCGAAAAGCGGACATGCATGGGGGTCTTCAGATGTGACTCTTGTGGCCGTCTAACGCGTTCTCAAACTGAACCCTCTAACCGAGCTAAACAGATTCGACAGGGGTGTACATCTCGAACTTGTTCGGTCGAGCAACCCCTCCTCCATGACGAATGTGTTGCCTCTTCTTATCACTACAACTACGCCCGTGTTACGGAGACGACGTTGGTTTGGGAACATTTTGGCGACCACTCCACCCATTCCAGACCCCCAGGAGGCAAGTTGTCAAAATTCGAGGAGGATGAGGTAGATTTGCAGGTTCTACGCAAGCACGAAGCGACTGCGCACGAGCTGCGAACTGGAGACACAGGTCCAGGATCCACTCCATTCCCCGACATCTCACCTACCCTTGCGAACCCCAATGCCGCACGGTATGCGCTCGGACAAAGTCAGGCACGACTCGGAATGGTTACAACTTCGTCTAAAGGTGACCTGGCTCTGATGGGTGGCTTCGCTGACCTCGGGAAGCGCCTGTCAACCCCCTTTATCGTCGATGCAAGCGTCAGCGGTCCAGTTTATATCACCCTCCAAACCCCGTCCATGGACGGAATTATTCGGGAGTGTGTTGAGTCTTGGATACTGGATCTGGCTGATGGTCCCAGTGCTGGACGTCATGGAATTCTCGTAGATGGCGACCACAGCTTCTTTCGAGTGGGACCACTGATTTATTTAGTGCAATGTATTTATGTCTCCGAAGAGGATTTGTAGGCTGAATTTTGCATGTATCCCTCATGATCATTTTCCAATGTTGGGTGATCATTTTGTGTGCTCAGTGAGCTTGAGGAAAAAGGGACTACCATAAGTAATTGTATCTTATTTAAGCCTATACAGTATGCATCAATGGGCATGGATGTTTCACACATTTGACTGACCATAAGGCTGCTTGCAAGGTAAAGTCTGGGTATGACTTGTGTTTTATCTGCCACAATGGGTGCCCTAGGAAATTTCCCCAAACCTTCATCTGAAGGTGTATGGCTATGAACTACTTAAAATTGACTTCAGCTTCTATAAAAGAACATTGCTGGCAAAGAGGATAATATTTACCAGTATATGAACTACAAAAGTTTAAAATAAAAAGAATGCGGATGAGAGGAATCGAACGGGTGACCTCCGTATTACCTAAAAAGCGTATAGCCACTATTTTCTCACAAAAATAGTAATGAAATGAGTAAAAAAGACTACAAACACAACCACTAATCTCATTATCAACGTTCGTGGAGACAAATGAAAACCGAGGTCGCGAAATCCTCATATGAGTTGTTAAATGATCCTTATTACATAAGTACTCGTAACTCTATTTCCGAGGCCTCTCAGTAACGGCCACCCCGTTGGTACCTTTACTACTTAACCATACAAACCTCAGAGTCGCGTAGACGGTAGAACATTGATTTTGCTTTTCACTCGCCCAAAAGAACATATTTTTGATTCATGGGATAATATCTCACATTTTCGCGGCGGAGATGCAAAAGCAAAAGCAAATCACGTGAATATATGGTTTTGGACTGCATGCGACAGTGGCGCAACTCGGAGTCGAACACTGGAGTTGCGCCACACTGGCGACAGTGTCGCGAGTTATCACAGATCGCTTGGGGAGTGTGAGTGTCACAGTGTGAGTGTGAGCGTGAGTGGTGCAGTTGTAGGGCTGCTGACCCGAACCGTATTTTACGGTCAGACGGGTTCCGTAATTCGGCCGCCGTACCGTCCCGTCGGCCCTCTGGATCTAATTTTGACGGTACGGTTCAATCCGTCCCGTATACCGTATTTGCCGTCGAAAATACGGCTGTCAGAATCATTGCACGGATTCCCAATTTTTCGATCGGAAAAAATGTGAAACTGTGGTAGGAAGGTTTGTGAGTGCGCATGAATGCTCTTTGCGTTTACTTTCTGCTGACTAGTGTCTCATGAGCAAGTATCTGGGAAGGTACGGCATGAGAATGGTGGGATCCACTTATGATTTGCCTTTCGCGTGTGGGAATTGTGCTCCTTAGGCAGGTGAAGACCTCGTCAGTCCTTACTGCATTGTAGCGTCAGGTTGATCTGAAAAGAACTTATTCAGTGCAGCATTTCAACGAAAAAAGGAAATAATATGGTGCATAACCCTTTATACGGCATATCTCCGTATATGGCCGTATTTCGACCCGTACCGTAACGTCGGGGTATTAAAAATTTCCCATACGGGACGGGATACGGTACGAGTCGGCACAAATACGACCGTCATATTTACGGCCGTACCCGTATACGGTACGGTCCGCAGCCCTACGCAGTTGGTGGGAGTGGGCAGCGATGGGCCATCAGCGATTTCTTTGCGTACAAGCGCTCGGGGGACCGCCCTCCACCTTTTATTGTGCAAGAACCATCCAAGTTCAAGGTACCCTATTGCTTCCATACCTATTTGTTCGCTGCTTTCACTCGCACCTTTTTATTATCTCTACGTCATTCTTTTAGGATTATCGGCACGATTCCATATGCATCTGCTGCATGTATTGTCTCCCTCTTAAGAGCGTGCTGGGTCGTTTCACGACCCAACACTTCGCCTGAATGTCTCGATTGATAATAATACACAATGTAAATGAAAGTCGAATAAATAAGGACTTTGGGGTAGGTCTCGGCAAGCGGTTCCGGAGTGGAGCCAAGTAGTGGTCAAGTGGTTGATTGGATCGGCGGAGTTTCAAAAAGGCTTCGGACGCTCGGCCAGACATAATTTTATAAAGAGGAAGGGAGATGCATATTATTTCGGAAATTGAGTTCATCGGCAAACCACCGGCGGTACGGCCAGCGGCTGCATTTGGTAGCTCTAAGTGTGTGCCGAAGAAGGCAACATGTGAATCTTCTGGTCTTTGTCAGTTCGCAGTCAAGTTCGGAATTTTCTCCCAAGCACACATCCTTCGAAGCAAGGGCGGAATTTATGAAATCAAGGAACGTGATTTTGTTCCTTTAGGAACTTGGTGGTGAGTTATGTTGGGATTAATAATACAGCTCGGCCTTCGGGCAATTGATTGATAAGATTAGTAACACAGACAGTTCAAGTAGATACATGTAGAATATTCTAGATACATGTTTTGTAGTATATAAGCTCACTGTGCAATCCTGCTAGAGCATCTGATTGCTCTAAAGCAACCTTCTCACCAACAGTGCTATTGCAATCTTACTCTACCTCTTCATCTCATCTCGCCCTCCCCGCTTTTACTTCAACAAGTTATTGCTTAGAGACATCACAATTGACCTCTGCGACAGCAGAAAAAACGACGCGACGCGATGGTCACGTAGTCTCTCGTAGCCAGACGCTTCAACAAATGAGCTCGTACCTCGCTTGTTGAAGTCTGTTGTTTACCGCGAGGTGTAGCCGCGTTATCACGCAATCGCAGAGTTTGAATTTTAGTGGGTAAATCACTAAATGCTCCGGCGCTGCTATTCATTGTCTTCTACGGTCTCCCTGGACGTGCAACCTTCATATAACAAGCAGTATACCTCATCCATGAATTTTCGATTTTTTACCGTTGATTTTGAGTGAGTTTTGATTATTTTCAGACGGTGCGTCTAAAGAACATGTGACTGAGTCGCGCGTTTTGGCACAACACATTACAAGCCACCTTTGGCAGTTCTGAGGAGATATAAATCAAGGCACAGCTCAGGCAACACATTCTGCGTCAAAATCCTATCACTGTAGACAGAGTTGGCAGTCGGATCAAGTGCCAAGACATTTGATCGCTTTTTTGGGCATTTGATCCGACTGCGCCAAGATCGACTGCAACTCGACGCACTTGAAGCGACTGCAAGCTAGGCATTTGGCCAGAAGGCAGTCAATCTGACTGTTTCCCCAAGCATTTTATAAATTGTCTTCCGGGCCTTCCTAGGGTCCAACTGAGTCCCTGGATATTCAAATTTGTGCTCGGTTTGTCTCTGCTTGAAGCAGGAGCCGCAATTGACCCTCTTCTACTCTTGCTTCCACTTCTTGTACCAAACGACGTGTTGCTCGTGTTTTTTGTGTTCCCGTGCAATCTATCTAAGCTTTCCATCCAATTGAACCTCGCCCCTGCTCCCTCCTCGTCTCTGAAACTACATTATATCCTGTTCAGCTGATTTCACGGCGAACCCGCTGCAAACCCGCCGCTGGAGTAGCTTATGGCCCCAGAACGCACCAAAAAGGCTCTAGAACGAAAGAAGAGGTGCTGATGCACTCCTTACTGTAACGAATGGCATACAGCACGTACTAGACGGCGTCATTATCGCAACGCAATTCCGCAATACAGCCTACCGTCAGAATCTGAATCCGCTTCGTCGGAGTACGAGGGCGAGTCTCAATCTGAGCATGCACCCGACGCTCGAGACCCTTCAGAGGCTCCCATAATGTCCATGGATCCCCATTTTCCCATGCAAGATCTTGATATTGAGCAACAGCCAATCCATGGATATTGATGCGGAGGAGCAGGCCGAGTGCAGTGCATCTGGAATTCCTGGCTATTTCAATTGCCTGACACTAGAAGAGGATGAGGAGTTTGAGATTAAGGCGTGGAGTGGGCTCGATGAGGTGCAGGATGCAGATCGGCCGCTCTCGCGAGAGGAAATGATTATTCAGCTAGAAGACATGATCGGTCCGGAGCAGGAGGCTGACCTGTGGGCCATGCGTGCGTCTCTTGAATCGGACTCCCTGTAGCACCAAAAATTGACTCTGTCTTTTAGGGAATGATACTCTTACCGAGCAAGACCACGACAATATCCGCGCATTTAAGCTGAAGATGATGTCAGATATGGCACGGGAAGTTTTCAAGCAAATGCGCTATGCTTTCGATCACAAACTCGACCTCAGCTCCGAGTGGGCAATTCTTCATCGCGCTGCTATTCTATCTTGCGAGGAACCAGTGTGGTACCACTGCTGTGTGAAGTCGTGCATGGCATACACGACTACCGGAGGTTATGCCAAGATGGGGTAAGGTTCGTATTGCAGATGGCGATGAAATTCGCAGTATCTCTGCATGTGGACATGAACCGGACGCGGAGAGCCTCAGGGATATGGCATTTGTTCAGGTGCATATAATATTCATTTTTGTTCGTTTACTGATCATGCAACTAATTTATATTTCCAGTATGAATTACAGGGTATCCAAGATATTCTACGGCCGGCTGGAGGAAATAATCGCGTGTACGCTATCCCAGGACCGTTTTTTGGCTCGCTTGGCTGGATCGACACGGCTCCTCGTCGTTCTAACCCCTTGCTCCACATTCGGTAAAGACGCGGCCAAAGAGTTTACCTCATATACTCAAATGACCCGGCCAATTGTGACGGACCTCGCAACAATTGTTGCAGTTGTCAGATGATTGGAAACCAGAGGCAAATGGGCGATTGTTGATCGAAGCGGTGGACTACTTCATCCAGAATTTGTTGTATAATTTATTGCAGGATATGCATGATAGTTCATATTCCACCTTGGCTGGATACTCGGGTGATTTCTTATATCATAAGGCTGCTGTAATTTCAAGATCTGACCCATGTAGCTCATGGAACACCATGCCATTTTCGCTGCAAGGCTCTCTTGTAGAGCTCCTGGGCATCTGGTTGCTCTTGAGGAAAAGTTATGATGAAATTGGAAGACAAATCAAAGTTTGAGAATTGTTTAGCAGTACATGAATAGATAACATACAGAAATTAAGCCTACCTGCGACTAAATTGGGATGTTTGTCGCAATATATGGCACGGTTGTCTCAAAATTACGGAGAATAATATTCTGTGAATATTTGTACAGAGCCCGGGATCAGATCAGAGTCCAAGATGTGTCTTGAATTTCCAATATTTTTTCAGCCTCAAAAATGGGACCCCCCATGTTTAGTGCATTTTACAATGATCAAAGACGGCTGAGACGCGACATGTCACAAGTGACAGAGTGACACGTGACCATGATTCTTCTCTCTTCCCGCCATCTTGCAATGTCCAGAAGAAAACCAAGGACTGATCCTTTGTGAGATATGGCAACTAAAGGCTCAGCTATCGCAAAGCCTGAGGGACAGCTAGCTGGGTGCGTGATCCCTCTTGTATACAGTATTCCGTACTTGGCTTATATGGCTGCTGACCCGAACCGTAAAAGACGGTTATACGGCTTCCGTAATACGGCACCCGTACCGTCCCGTCGACCCTTCCACCCCTCCATTGGACGGGACGGGTTTGGCCGTACCGTACGCCATTACGGCCGTCGAAAATACGGCCGTATACGGCGTTGAAGCCGTAGTTACGGTATATGCCTAAATGGTCGGGAAACGAATTGAAATCAACAGAACTGGGACGTGACTTACCAGATGGCTGGCTACAACAATTGCAAGAGGTCATTCGTGATGCCACCAACTCTCAGGAATAGACGGGACACTCGGCATAGGCGGCATTAGCTGATCCCGGCACTGCCGCGCCCAACCGGACTTGAGAAGACCATAGCGAGTTGATTTGTTTCTCTTGCATCACCGCTGACTTCAGGTGAAGTGTTTCAAAAAATCCAACTTTAAAATTGATGGGGTCTTGGGCCCGAGGTGGCCTTTGTTCCCAAATACTGCTACTGAAAGGTTGTGTTGGTTCATCCTCGGTTCATATGTTATTGCAATCTCCTTGTGTACATTATTTGCTTCTCTGGAATTGCGTTGGCAACGTTGGTTGTATCTTTTTTCTCCAGGCTAAAATTCAACATGGGTGGGATGAATAAGCCCATTCAGACGTAGAAGTCTTGAACACTGATGAGTCGCTCCTTCCAATTATGCATCTCAGAGACAATCTCAGACATACCGTACCTAAATGCGAAGCTAAGGTTATGAGTGGGTCACTTGGCACACCTTGATTAACCTGTAGAGGTCTTTTGTACAGTTTTACGCGCCGTCCTCCCGTATACGGCCGTTTTTGTGCCGTACCGTCGAGTCCCAGGAATATGTGGCGACGGGACGGCATACGGTACGGGTAAGCTAAAATACGGCCGTCAAATGTGCGGCCGTCCCCGTATACGGTACGGTCCGCAGCCCTATTGGCTTATTTGGCAACAGCGACGTTGCGGAAGCAAGTACAGCAAAAACCCCGGCAACATCTGATCCCCAAACCCCAGGGTCAGGCTGGGCGTAGCTCCGGTTATAATATCCAAGAGGCGAAACTTGACACGAACGAGGAGCAGCTGGAGCAAGACTTGTGCTCAAATCTGCATGCACTCATCACTGAAGGCAGCAGCCACGAGCAATTTGACTACGAAGATGACCAGCTCGCAACTTCCAATTATCTGACCCTAGAAAATTTCACGCGCTTCCTAGTCCTTCCATTCGTCGTCGCTTCCCTCATACTAGAAGACCAATCGGGTCTGGACACCTTTCACGATGCGTTGTTCGAAAAATCAAACAGTAACGACTTTGGCGACATATTTTTCCCGGAAGATATTACAGAACCTGGCGTCCATACCATCCGCTATCAGAATACGCTGTCAATCAGATCCGCGCAAGCCTATCATCGCGACACAGAACCCGATCCTAGTCCCCCAGCGCGCCACCGAAAATCGGTTGGCATCAAGCCAGGAATAAAAACCGATGTTTTAAAGGTAACTCCCTAGCTTCTTACCTTCCCTCTGTCCGGATGCGCACATTGAATTTGTTGTAGATTCGCATCCCCCTGCCGGCCGTTGTTGAAGAGGAGGAGATCACGATAGGTGATTTCAGTCCTGTAAGTTATTCCATTGAATATTGTGTTTCTGGTTTGACCGAGGCCTAGCCAACTAAGAAGACCGCAAAAAGTATGACCTAAACCCACGCCAAAAATCCGTGGCCAAAACTCCAACGTCAAGGTGCGACACATTTGGATGTTTGAATGACCATGTTCCCTCAATTTTCACTCGCAGGCCCCCACCGTAAATCACTCCAGCTACGGGGCGCACTCTAGAAGCAAGGCAAAGGAGGAGGAGGATTGAGTAGGTATTGCTGTTCCATTCGAAAAGGTGCCGATGTAATGTTTGACGCATGTTCACTGTTGTATGACTCGAGAGTCGAAATTGAAGCTGGAATTATCGATGAAGCTATTCAGATGCCATTTTGAACAAAAAGATGATTATGGAGCTATTTTTTGAGCCCCAGCAAATTTCTTTGTGCCTTGAGGTGCTTCGAGGCGCTGAACGAGGGGAGAGTCGATGGGTAAAACTCGATCCCATCAAAAAGATTCCCGAACTGATGGAAGGATCTTTGCCGACGACTATCAAAGTCAGCCGTAACGGACCCGCTGCCCTCCCGCTCACGGTCTGCTGAGCTTGCGCTTGCTTGCACGTATAGATCAAAACCGGATTGATCTATTTCTTTATCATTCATACCGTGTGCTTGCCGTGTGCACTGTATCATCAAAATAGATCGAAGTTTAAAATCTTTGCCTGTTTGCCTTCAAGTTGAAACTACCGCCAACCATGAATTCATACATCCACGGACGTGGAATCGGGTAATGAACCATTATCAAAACCCTGGGCACTTCAAGGTTCATTGCTAGCGCTTGATTGGGTCTGATCATGGTAATTTTCCCCACATCTGAGGAGAAAAGGTACTGAGAACTTTCGAGTTCAGCTGTAGTCAGTGTTAATTCTCACTGTTCTGCAATTTGCCGCTCCTGCTTGTTATTGAGCCCCCCTTTCATCTATCTTCGAATTCTCTCTCTTCGTGGGACCGGATGGCTGTGTAAAAAAATAATTTGGTGCTTTCCTACCTGGTTGACTAACATAGTTCCATGTGCCAGGTGGATTCACGTTTCCTGCCTCTTTATACAAGTAAATTACACATATGTGCAGCGATACTGACGAAGTTGAACTGTCGGTGATGCGCTTGATGGCGTACACTCGGAATGTTCCGTTGTACCACATCACCGAAAATTGATAGGCGAGTTTTACCCATCCACTCTGGACTCGCGCTGAACCGACTGTTGTTTGCCCTTATTATGATCAAACGCCACAATTTCAAACTCCGCTCCTCTCCTCCTCCCACCACCCTCCGCCTCTCTCCGTGCGCGTCCCCCGTGTTTTATCGAATAATTCGAACCTCAGTCGGTCTAATCGATCCCCCGACACGTCCTCCCCGATTTTCAGATCGCCAGTGGCCGAAATAGACCCTTCAACGCCGAAATACGCGATTTTTGCGATATTCACCAACAAGGACGTGTAAGTCCATTATCTCTCTATCTAGGACCTCGAAACCTCAACCCCGGACCGAGACAGATCCTATCCTCACTCTGAATGCATCAAAACCCGGGGTGATTCAGAAGAATGCAATCCGGATCGCGCCGAACGGCTTGGGTGTATATCTGTGGTGCGTCCTTCGATTTTTTCGCATTCCTGACTTCCTTGGTCCACTTTTAACCTTATAATGGCCTCTATTGCCTGGTCTGTCGCCCTCAATGCCTGCATGCAGCGTACTCACGGCTCTTTGTCCCCTCCTAGGTCACCTCCGCACCACACATCTACGGCAGGAAGAAACCCGAGGGCATCGCGTGGCTCAGGCGGAAACAGCGCATCGGCAACGAGGCACCTCCATGCTCGTGGTTGGGAATGGGGCATTGATATCCGTGCGTCTTCTGTTCTCTTTCCTCCATCCGTGCCCCCACCCCTTGAATAATCCGTCCCTCGCGTCCTCCATCCATCCCCTCCCTCTACGCTCCCAATCCTCCACCCTCACCATCTCCGTCGATGTGATATTCATGTTGTTCTTTCCCAGACTTCGCATCGGACGACCCATACCACGAAGCGGGTCGCGCTCCTGCACTCGCGCGCCAGGCTGTTGCCGCGGTTTGAGGGTGTGGCTCAGCAGGCTCGGCGAGTGGGGGTGAGGAATGGGGGGAGGGGAAGAAAGTGTGGAAGGGGGGTATGCATCCGGAGAGCAAGTTCGTCGTTGTTTCCTCTTTCTCTTCCCCTTGTCCATCCCTCCTTTCCCTCTTCCCTCATTTTCTTCCGACCGCTGATGCTGCTTTTTCTTCCCCTAGTTGTTTTTGACTGTCTCGGCAATCCCCTGTCCCTCGCCGTTCGTTGTCGCTCAACGCGACTGTCGTCCTCATCAAAGGTCGTGAGGTCGTGCGCACGCCGCTCGGCCGTGGTGTGTTTCCTTTGTGCTTTCCTTTACTATGTTTTTACCATGTCCCGCATGCTGGTGAGGGTTCACAGAGCGCAGCAGCTTTCGTCTTCGGGAGTTCAACTATGCCCTCACGGATACGGACAAGGTGACATCCGTGATCGTATAGGCCGCTCTTGCCCTGCTCAAATACCTGCATAGCTGTAAGCAGTCCTTTGATTCCCCACCGGGTTTCTATACAATGTTTCGGATAAATGCTGACACTCCTCAGCTTCTCCGCGCTCGGATCACGAAAAAATTCTGTTTGAAAAAAAAAGTACGTTTCTTTTTCAATCCAGTATCGCCGTCCTTCCTTCAATTTCTTAATTAATTCTTTCTCTGAGCTAAGCCGCCGAAAAACGATCTGCTACGACATGGAAGAAAGCTTTTGACGCCCGAGATCACAACACCAAAAGGGTGCGCGAAGTGTGCCTCCAAATTTCGCTCCCTACTAAATTATCTGTGAACTTGGCGCATGCGACGGCCAATATGCTCACCATTGGTGCTCAGATCAATCTGTAGACCGGCCCTGCGCCGTTCAAAGCCAGTGAGGATACTGGTGTGCCTTCTTTCTGACAGCATGCTGAGGCCTTTTTTTTGGTAGCTCTTCTGCCGTTGCAGCTACTGACACGGTACATTATGCTTTGTTGGTGATTCGGTACTGACTTTGAATGCAGATGTCCCTCAGATTCGATGCAAAAACCTTCGCGTTCTTCACGCAATATATGCTAAGATAAGTCCAGGCGCGAACTCGTTCTAACGATATTGATATCTTTATAGTGATGAGCTGTGTTCTCTGCAACATCTCTCACTGAATATGCCCTCATCTCTACCACTTGTCGTCTTCTACTGACTCTTCTTTTCTAGGATAAACCTCCATAGTCGCCCACTTTCGGCCATTTTCAGTAAGTGGCTCTCTGCGCGACAGTATTTTATGCAGTACTGATCAACCACTCGTCAGGTAGCTGGTGAACTGGGCGGTAGCGCGTGTAGATTACGCTGTAAATGTAATATAAATAGCGGTTAATATATTTATTTTTTTGGGATTCAATGGACGGATAGTAGTGACTACACCACAACCGATCTGACTGCCAGTAGGCCCTTGACCCGACTGCCATGGTACACCCGAACCGACTGCCATGGGACACTCATACCGAGTGTCAAAATGGCCGAAATGCACTTTCGGATGAGTGTGTAGTTGCAGTCGGTTCAAGTGCGGGGCGGCAGTCGGATCGACTGTTCCGCAACACTCGGACCGACTGTTTTCAGGCAGTCGATCCGACTGTCGATACTGTCCACAGTGCTATGAAACCCACCACTCCATTCGACTGTACTCGCGATATGTCCGAGTCGATCAGCTGCACATCCTCTTCAGGTTCGCCGCGCACGAATCGCGCGAGATCTCATCCAGTGGGAGTGTTGGAAATCGTTCGCTTGTTCTGCTCAATGGCTACACTACTGATATCTAATACATACAAACATTATGTACTGCATCTGCAATCTTAGTGTTCCCCCTCATCTGTGCGGGTCTGTCCGAGTCTTTCGAGTCCTCTAGGAGTCCACATTATAACGATATCTGGACTGGCTCAATGATCAGCTATCACATCCCGTATCCGACGACTCCGACGATGACAGTGGTGATGAAGACTCAGAGAAAGTCACCGTCCCTCTTCCTTCTCTTGCCCCCTCCTCTGTCACTGCCTACACCATCGCAAAAACCCCTGCCAACCTGATGTTGCCCATCTCCAGATGAACCACAGTGCTGTTGACATCATTCCCGCGCTCGCTGCTTTCCTCAAAACCGCCTTCAAATCCTGCCCCATTTTACCCGGCCCTTTCGACCGCTTTGATCTTTACACAAAAATCTCCCTCCGCTTGCCTGCGGACCAACCCCGAACCAGCTGTATCAGAGCGATTCCAGCCGTACCCGCCAAGAATCGGTCTCGCGGCTCTCCGGCTGTTTTCGATACGGCCCTGGTGGTCGAAGATCCATCCCAGTATGCAGCTTCATTTGGGAACAAAGGTCTGTGCACAAAAATCACATTCTTTCTCATACTCACTCACATTTGCAGGCCTTCGACCCGCCCAGATCCGTGCTATTTTCCGCCTCCCCCCTCAATTCGGCGAATTTCCTCATCCTCTCGCCTATGTGGAATGGTTCACTGCTCTGAGCCGGCCTGACCCTATCTCAGGCCTGGGAGAGGAAGTTGCGGATCGCAATCTTCCGGTTCATGAATAGGTTGAGCACAAGCTAGTTCAAGCTGTACATACTTAGGACTGAACTGACAGGTTATTCCATTCTCAAGATTGGTGCCTGAGTTGGTAAATTACCAACGGAAGAAAGCTTGTCTATGACATGTTATTTCTCTCGGAGAAATCAAAGTTGCCAACAAATTCGACAACAAATAACGACAAGTCTAAATACGTCATGGTACGGAATTGATCCAAAAATGTAGGGTAAACGCGTTGCCAAGAGCGAGCCTAAAATAAATTTTAGGACTCGTACTATCGTTAGCCCACCTTTGCAAAAGGTTTTTGATGGGACCGCCGCTGGAGCATTTCTTAACCAAACTCTCCAATATTTGGACCCAAGCATTATGGACATCCTATTCGCTCTCTTAAATATCTACAGATTTTTCCATGGTACACTGAGGAAGCTTTAGACATGCCGGTTTGAGTGTGTTTTGATTGTGTTTTTATACACCTTTGCACAATTTGGTCACGGTCGTCACACTGCCGAATTCATTCTCCGCCAAGCCGAGACACGCATGAAGGAGCGTACAGACAAGTCTACGAGAACGACAGCTGTAATTAAGATGGAATAACATAAATTAGGAGTGGATACCGTAACTATAAAACCGATAGCGTAAAATAGGATTTGCTTTTGACTTGAATAGCGTAGGTAGCGCAGGAGGATCGTGTCGCGTCGGGATGAAACCCGAAAGGTGGTTTAACCTAGGACTGGAATAGTGAAGGATCGTAAGTGGGGTGGTAAAAAGATTGCGGAGGGACTGTTTTGTCAACAGACCCAGACGCGATCCGTTTGCCGTCCCGCGAGAAATGAACCCAAGCAACCTCCTCAGTGTGCCCATCCAACGGGCCCGCAGCAAGTGCACCGGTTTGAGCATTCCAGACGCGCACTTGTCCCCCGATCCAGCAGAGTTTTTCTGCGGCGATATCTGGAGTTCAAAGTGCGATTTCTGCGGCGAATAAGGTGCCAGGAATAAACATCCCTACTCCAAGTAGTTAAATACCGCAAATCGTGTACCATAGTCGCTTACAGCGACTCGAGCACGCCAATTGATTTCATCATCATTTGGTAACAAGTTAAATGGCAGAAAGGATCTCCGCCGATGCTGTAACTCGGGGAACCGACACGACGGCGCCATTGAACCGGATCTTCCGAATTTACACCCAGATTACAATAAGGAAGATTTAAAACAGTGCTCCATCAAACCTGATTTCGGTTAAGAACCGTCTAGATCTGTATTTCCTTATATATATATTTGAAGTCCTATATATGAAAACACAACGATCGTTATGTATCCATTGGAAGTAATGGGGTGTGGAGCGTTGCCAAGAAGCTTTATGGCAAGGCGCCGGCGCGGCACTTGTGTTGTCCACATATTACGACAGCAAATATCGGCCTTTTGCATATATCCCACCTCTGATGACTATGATTTTTACAGGCCGCGAACTGCAGAATTATTACCGATTTCCTCTGCCTTGGCGACCAGCGCCTTCGAGGATATCTTGCCAACTATATACCAGGAGGTGGAGCTGGATATTCGGTGTCGGGCCTATCGAGACGGCGGTCGCACTCATTCAAATGCTTCTTCCGATTCCATCAGTCTTGACCTCGCTGGCCCTCCTTCATCCACTGGAACTGATGATCCTGCTAGTGCCGCCTTGGAGGCCACTGACGGCATTCTGGACGCCCAAGAAGTGATTTCGCTGGCCGTATCAATCTTGGCGACGGTTCAAGTAAGCCAGAAGGATCACCGAACGAGTACAGTCCTGACCGAGACTTATAGAGTCCGGAGCAACCAAGTGGGCTTCCAGCAGCTTGGGAAGGATATTGGAGACGTTCGCGCCATTGTAGAGTCTCGCGGCGTTCAGTCCTTCGATATGAAGAAAAGCCTGAGGGAATTGGTTTCGTATGTCGTTTTCACGTTTCTTGTCCTCCCGATTGAGCTGCGCCTGCGTTATATAGATTGCCGACGGAGATCAAGGCGTTCGCGCTGGAGCACACTTCCCACAGTATACTCCATCGCGTCGTGACCGGCGGCATGGATTCGTCGAAAATCCAACTTGAAGATTATCGAGTACAGATTGGGCAGGCACTTTTGTGTTTGGGGTACGTCAATAAAGGGCGAACAACAGCTGGAATTGATCTTCCCTTGCACAGCTTAAACTGCAGCTCAGAATGCACGAAGATACTGTCCAGAAGCTGAAGGAGTTGCGGGAAAGAGGGCCGAATGTGGGCCCCCAGTCCAGCAACCCCGTACCGTCGGATTCCCTTCGAGACCACACGAGAGCTTTCCAGCGTCTCCTGAGTCTCACCCTTCAACGATGATCGTCGAATCGAACAGCCTCCTGTCATGTCTCGAGTCAGACTGGCGAGGTCAAGATGGCAAGTTAAACTCTGGTATCGCTAGGAGACCCTAAGGAAGAGCTCTGGGATTGCCCAGTTTGCGCCGTTTTGCAGCGGAAGGCACCGGATTCACTGGAAATAAATTTATATTAGAAGATTTGCAAGGTCCCGATTCGCAACGAGAATATAGAATGAGTCGGAGGTGGCGATTAATGTATAACCAAAGGCTTATCCGTGCATTTTAACGTTTGAAATTGTACTCTCCCTAAACCACTCTGCAGGATGGGTGCATCAGTTCCCTAGGCCGTTTGGCAGGATGGGTGCGTTAGTGCTCCAGCAGGTTCGGGTCTCTAAACCGCTCGGCAGGATGGGGCCATATCAGACGTGCGCTTCCACCGTACAGTAATAACCTCCTCTTCCTCGACGACATCGCCTTGAAGAGCACCCTCGGGATTCTTCCTCCCCGAGTCACAGGACAAAAAGGTTTTCTGATAGATTTTTCCACTATCGATTGAAGGTGCCTGCGCGGGATCGTGGGTGGTGGAGTTCCACGTAACGTAGTTAGAAGGTTTGTTCTGAAACGGAAAAAGCTCTAAGCTTGATCGTAGCTCAGTCGGCAAGTTATTTATACGTGGAGGAGGCATATTATACTGAGCAACAAGTCAACTGTATCGAGTATGCAAGTAAAAAGAGAGACATAAAGCCCAGGGAGAAGTCTGGTGATGATTCGAATAGGTGGGCGGGTCGTGAAACGAAAAGGAGCTCTAGGGTGTGCGGAGGGGAAAAGAGGGTGTGCAGTGGGGAAAAGGTGATTGCACCATCGCAGCCTCGCCAGTCATCGCCGGCATGTCGCGAGGTAATTAATCCGGCGCGTGCGGGGGTCCTGGCCGCTGTGCGTCGGCCTCCATGGCCGCAGAATATGCCTAGCTCGGGTAGCGCTACCGCTGACGGGACCGGAGGGAGGCGAGGAGCAGCGGGCTGTGGGGCTTGCGTCTTGGGGGTCCGGACGCGCGAGTGCCGCCGGGCTTGCTGATGGTACCACATCGGGCGAGTGGGGAACCGGTTGTACTCGCCCACCGCATGTGGTGTAGTGCTCCGGATGGGTACACGATGACCGGCTGTGTACGGAGTCTGTGGAGATTGGTGCGAGAATGGGTCCACCGGTTTCGTCGTCCGCCTCTCCCACATACCCGTCTTCATACTCTTCCTTGCTGAGTGTCCGCCTTGGTGCGAAGTTCGCAGCACGTATGGCGGAGACGCGTCTCTGACGACGGCCCGGGGGTGATGCAGACGCTCGTGCCGGGAGATGGAGGCCATGAAGTGGGGGGTGTGGCTTCCTGCAGACGTCACGGTGTCGGGGGAGATGCGTGAGTCCCGGCTCCTTGACAAGCTCTGTGAGCTCAGAGCTGCAGCGTGCAGCCGCCGTTGCGCATATGAGAACCGTGTCTAAGGTGACGGCACGGGGGATCTCCGCCGGGCGATTTCTTCGGCGGTACGCAGCAGCTTGAGGAGCTGGCTGACATCCTCCACTCACGATGTGCTGGCGCAGCTTATAGCCTACCCGATTGACCCTTAACCATCCCCGCCGTCATAGCCAACTGCGTCACCACATAACCAACCGCGTCCCCGCAGCCCCTTCTGCATTTCGCGCCACCTTTCTCGCCGGGTACTCTTCGCACCGGCAGCAGAGACTGCAGCTCCCCTTGCACGGGGGATAAAGGGTGTCCCAAATCCCCAGTGCCACAATGAGAATCGGAAGAGACTTACTGCACATCTTGGAGGTTTATGCAGCCAGACCCCAGACTCTTCGCGTGGTTCCGCTCCAAGTCGCAGCACGGTCTGGATGAGCTCGGTAAGGGTGGAGGCTTGCTGAGCAGGCCCCCCGAGGTGGTATCCTAAGGCTATCTCGCCGATGAGTCGCAACAGGCGACCCGTACGGCGAAGCAATACATATTTCACACTAAAGGAAAATGAGGATGGTCCGCGGTGGTGGAGGAACGAACCCACGCATTGTTCAAGCGTCAGTTGGCTTGTCGACGACGGCTCGGAGGGCGACAGGGAAAGCCAGGGGCGATCCACGGGCGACATGGCACCGTTGATGACAACGGAGGAAACTGGTGCGACAGGCATTCTGGTTGATAGGCAGGAAGAAAAACATCCATTAGCGACGGAAGCGGGATATGAAGAAAGGAAGGTACCTCAGTCCCACCATTGCTTCCCCGCCCTTCCCGCCCTTCACTACCAGCATTCCCCGGACTCGAGACAGCGTTCCCCGCCCCGCCGGCCGAGCTCGAGCCCGGACTCACGCCCATGTCCCACCCCTTCCCGCCAAAGCCCGCGCCGAGTCCCAGCCCGAGTCCGAGCGGGTCCTGCTGCTGCTTCTGGAGCTGCTGGTGAGTGTGGTGCTGCTACCGCCGCTGCGCCTGCTGCTGCGGCTGTTGAGGTTGCTGCTAAAGCCGGTGCTGAGCCTTCTGGTGCGCATGTTTTCGCTGCTGCTGCCGATACACAAAAACAACCCGCGCAGCAGCGGCGCCGGCTCCTCCCCTCCAAACAACTCGCTCCCGCCGTTCCCCGCGCCAGCCGACTGCTCCGAGAGCCCTCGGAGCCCCTCATCCGCACTCCCAGCCACCGCCCACGCCGAAGCTGCTGCCCTCGGGCAACACCGGGGTCCCGTGCCCGTGGGGTAGCGCGCGGAGCGCGGACGGAGGTGTGGGCGGTAGTGGGAGTTGTTCGCGTTGGTGGAGTTGGGGCTGTCGAGGGGGCACGGCGACTGCGCGGGCGTAGGGTAGTAGGTGCGGGGGCGAGTGCACCCCGTGCGTGGGGAAGTGGAGCCACGAGTGCAGGCTGTGCGCGGGCGAGTGCAGCCCGTGTCCGTGTCCGTGTCCGTGTCCGTGTCCGTGTCCACTGCGCGTAAGAGCCCGAGCCCGTCAGCGACGGGAGCGACGCGTCTTTCGAGGACGACGTCAGATTGGATGCTGGAGATTAGACGACGAGGACGTGGTGCTGGCGGAGATGGAGATGGAGGCATTGGAGGCCGAGCTGTTGGAGGCCGAGTTGGAGGATCAAGCTGAGGTCTGCTGTGCGCGCTGAGTGCAGATCAGGTCGGCCACGAGTGCGTGGGGGGCTCCGGGGAGTCTGGGTTCAGCAGCTTCTCAACATGCTGTCGAAGGAGATCAGCAAGACAGATCCGAATTATGGGTGAAAGAAGCATACACTATGCGTGCGCAGATCCAGACTCTAATCCTGTCATTGCCGGATGCACCGCCCGATTGCGAGGATAGGCGTTGTCGCCGTACTGTACAGGCGTGTATGTAGGCAACCTTCGAGGGTGCGTTACTCTGCGAAATGGGTTGGCAGTTAGCAACCGCGGTCGCGTTATGTGTTATGTTCGCCCATTTACGCAACCAGCGGGTGGATTTTGATGCATTGTATGGTGGCATTCATTTAAATAGATCTCTCATTCCTCTTTCTGAGCACCGACAACAGAGCTCCTTGGACGGAGCGAATTCTGGCGGACGAGACGTCCAGCACAAGGTAGTGCATAGTGTAGGATTTTTTAGGGGGATTTTTTCGGTCCAGTTTGACCGAGAAAAATCCATTTTTTAAATGGGTCTGAACTTAGCAACGGGAGCTTCGTTATGCGTTACTCCCTGAAATTTAGGAAACGATTTGGGCTGCTGTATTACTATGCGTTACGTTGCCTACATACACACCTGTACAGTCTCCAAAGCTTGAAAGCATGGAAATGTCGCCGGTGTCATAGAAATCTGTTCGGCAAGTTGCTGCGAACCAAGCCGATTCTTTTTAAGCGCTTGAGCGCTTAAGCTTTATTAGCTCCATCGACGGTGTTTGGCAGT
Organism: Mycena leptocephala; assembly: GCA_029378395.1. Lineage (NCBI taxonomy): Eukaryota > Fungi > Basidiomycota > Agaricomycetes > Agaricales > Mycenaceae > Mycena > Mycena leptocephala. The sequence continues at coordinate 28,611 of JARJLF010000353.1, forward strand.
TGTTGTTGAGTGGAAGCAAATGCAATATATTTGAGAGACTTGCGTACTTTCCGCCGCAACGTGACATCCAGATCGGGAAATTTGATGGCGGCGGGCTTCGGCAGATTTTGATGGCCGTTACTTTCGGCATGTCATTTGCCAAAGTTCAAAGTCCCACTGGGCCACAGGTAGGTTTTCTGTCCAATGGGTCTTGTTTATAAGTTTTAGCATAAGTTTGGCCGATTGGTGAGAGCATTTGGACCAGCTGAATAAAATCTGGGCTAAAAAATCACGAAATAAACTCGAATGCCTCTTTACCAGGATACTTTACAGCCACCAAACCTCGGAACTCTCAACGCTAGCCACATGCATCCAACCAGGTGAGGCTGGCCAGATACAAAATGGTTATCGAGGGTCGCAGGCGTTGTTGCAAACTAAATGAATATACGCGGAAAAACAAAGAAAAAATGGCCTTGCAGAGAATTGAACCACGACCAAAAGGAAAGTCATTACATAAATACAGAGTACAGAACCACTACACCAACCAAGCCCTGAAAGAGCATTACATGGTATACATGTCGAGGGGGCAATGTGTGCTGCAGGCAGCGGCCATCAAATGTGCCGAAGTTCGCCGCCATCAAATTTCCGCATTTAGGTTGCCACGTTGCGGCGGAAAGTCAGGAGTGATTTGAGATGTTTGATGGATCACTGAATCATCTCCTCTCGATTGGCTCGGCTCTCTAATCCCCTTCAACAAATTCGATCCACTCATGTTCTTCATCGAGCTCAAACTCGGATTCTGGATCAGAAAGAGCAGCCACAGAAAGAGGAGCCAAGCGATCTTCCGCATCCTGATCGACATCCATTCCATCGGTTACACTGGGAGAAGGGTGGCGAGAGGTTGTAGCAATGGGAACAGGCTCAAAAGACAGAATATCGGACTCTTCATCGATGGCAATGTTAGACGGAGAGTCCAGCTTGGGCCTCTCGTTCTGGTGATGGTGATACAGATGGACATCGGGTGTTCCATACTCAGAGCGCCACGCTCCGAACTAGTCTAGAGGTTACGGACGCCGGTCTATTGGAGATCGACGTTATTACATAATCTTCGGAGTTTGAATTACACCCAGGTCCTCCCGCACCTCTGGCCACCTAAACATCCAAAGCTTGGAGGGAAAGTTGATTGTATTTCCATTTTGAAGAGAACTATCTCTTCAGTTTTTGCCTCAATGTCTCTCATTCAAGTAAAAATGAAGCCGGCTACTAATCCATCAAAATTCGTTCTCTTGATTCCGACGTCGGCGCGCGAGATCTCGGTGGAAGAGTTGTCAATTCTGGCATTCTATAAGATAATCTAGGTGGAAAATACATGAAGAGGCGCTGTAAACGTGCAAACGAAGGCCGAGAATTTCAAGATTACATAATAAGGTTGATCTCCAATGAAACCGATCGGGAAATTGACAGACTAGCTCCGAACCGTGACTGCACGTGGAGTCGCAGAGCGCCGGAGAGAGGAAGCGCTCACGAAGCAGGCCTTGATTCCCACACTAGCAACAGAATCCCGAAAAATTCAGGGTGCTCTCTGGTGCTCTTCCCATCGGAGCTTCTGTTAAGTCCCGGCACTGGTTATTTGGATATAAAGCGCCGCTCCAATTTTCTGATTTGGGGCTTCCCTAGGGACGGTCACTGACGGTCCACATAGAACAACCGAGTCGGTGGCAGTTGTCTCGCCAGATCTGGAAGAATCGCCACGGTAAATCGGGCGAGAAAAATTTGGCTCCCATGCACAAAAAAAATTCTGATGGGGCCGAGTCATGTAGTATAGCAAGGCGATATCCAGTCTATGTAACAGAATTGTCCCTTTTTGTCGCCCTGCCTTGGGCGTACAACGTCCATGACAGCCACTACCTGCGCCCAAAGCTCTGCGAGGAGGAATGACCCAAATGCGTAGTCTCTTATAAACAGACGCTAGAACAAAATTTGAGCTCGTACCTCGCTTTGTTGTAGTCTGTCAATTACCCGTGATCCGCAATTGGAGATCGACGTTATTATATAATCACAAAAAATGCGGATCCCAAGAGAGCTTTCAGAACGTGTCTCTTCACAATTTGGGGCAAGATTCGAGTTCAGTGATTCAAATTGCGTCTTTTCTCCTGCAAAGTCTCAGCGACAAACATCAAGAACAAAGATGCCGAATTTTGATGGCTCGGCTGCTTACTGAGCAGCCTTTTCTTCCCAGCTCCAATGTGGACAAAATCACCCATGCTGAAGAGGCAGATGTCTTGAGAATACAATTTTAACTCATTTTGCGTCCAAGATTATCATGGTGAGGGCGTTGGGAGTGTTTTAAAGCCTTGGGGTAAATTCAAACTCCGATGTTTATGTAATAACTGCGATCTCCATACACCTGTCACCAGGTAAACTACAGACTACCAAATGCAGCCGCGGGCACAGTAGTGCCTCTCACAACACACCGGCCCCTGCGTGGTACGTAGCCACTAAGTATGTTTCCAGCAGTATCGTGACAAGTTTATACTAGAGAGGATGGAGTGTGTGCTTATCATCAGTCCTCGGCGAACAGCTCCCTCTAGCAATTCTCAAACCGCTCCCCCAGGTGATGAGATGGCCAAAGTGACCGCCTCAGCTCCTTCCGGCTCATCTTCACCGTGCTATATCATGGACGCGACCCTAGCATCGGGATCCAATGTGAGGGCAGTCGGGGCGGGTGACGCGTTGTCGGACGAGCACCGGATCCTCCCACACAATCAAGAAGTGCATCTGGACAAAGTGACAAATCAGGCACTGGTTTTGTGCATGGAGTTCTACGAGACTGTCCAAGTACTTTTAGTATGTATCTTATACGATTGGTGCGGCTGATCTCCTGGCAATGTTCAATGAGGCACAATTGCGGTTGCAAGACGCGATGAAAAATTCCACTGGCACATGATTTGGAGCCTGTTGGGGTGTGGGTGAAGGCAGAGTGGCCTATGTAGCTCCTTCAAGTTGTAGCCTTCAAGTTGTTCAATGAGGCACAATTGCGGTTGCAAGACGCGATGAAAAATTCCACTGGCACATGATTTGGAGCCTGTTGGGGTGTGGGTCAAGGCAGAGTGGCCTATGTAGCTCCTTCAAGTTGTAGCCTTCAAGTTGTAGCCAGTACGGAACGGTACATGGACTAGATTTCATCGTGTGCTGAGGGCGAATGCAATGTGAACAATACTGTACAAACGTCGACCACATCCTCTGTGAGATCACAAAGATCTCGCCCTGGAAGGCGCCGGGCATCCCAAACATCGCGATTTCATCGGCGCGCATGATCCTCGCCCCGATCCTACTCCATATCCTCGAGGCTGGCCTGCGGCTTGGATATTTCCCCAACTCATGGCGAATCTTCATCACCGTCACCCTCCGCAAGCCTGGGAAGAGTGATTGCACCGTCCCCGGCGCGTTTCGCCCCATAGCGGAGGAAGAAGGACTGGGTAGTAACGTGATCGAATCGGTCATCACTGACTGGCTGTCCGGGTTTGCTGAGACCAATGGCCTACTCTCCCCGAACCAATTCGGGGGGAGGCCGGGACCGTGCACGGTCGATGCGCTCGTGCAGCTGACGCAGAAGGTGAAAGACGCTTGGCGGGTGGGAAAGGTCACGAGCGTGCTCCGGATGGATATTTCTCAAGCTATCCCTTCCGTCAGCCACGACCATCTTAATAGGCACAGTCTCGGCGTCGATCTCTTCAATCTTGACCTCCGTGCACCTCTTGGGGAGTGGGGCCTCAATGGCGGTGATGATGTTGTTCCACAGGCGCCGCTTGTCTCCCAGCTTGCGCACGATCGCAACGACGCCTGATGTGGTGCCGACGACTGTCGAGCGGCCCTCCACGAACGACATCTTATCCCCCCAATTGGCCTTTGAGAATTCACCCAAGCGGTTGCCGGGGATGACCAGGGTTCCTGTAGCGTAGTAATTGAGTGCACGCTTAGCCTAGCCAACATTAACGTCAGTGAGCGGTAGACGAGAAGGTGGGTCGCGCACCGCTTGAATCGCGTAGACCAGCGGTGCCTCCGGCAGCTCTGTCGTGTCTGGATCCTCTACCGGAGTGGCCGCGGAGCGGAGGGCGATGTAGTGCGCAGCCAGCCCGCAGGTAATGAGGTAGCCTTGAAAGAGACCGTCGAGACCAATCGTATCACGCGCCTTCTTGGACTCCTTCCCCTCGGCATCCGTGTAATAGAATGCGCGGTTTAGCCACGACGCAGGATGCGAAGATGTCCTTGACGCCCTCAATGGTGGCCGTGGCGAACTTGTTGCTCCAAGCGGTTATCTTGTCTTCGGCCTGGTGAGCCGAGTGAGCCAGGGCGAGGGTCGAGTGAAAAACCCGTACCAGTTTATGCACGATGGCCTGTAGCCGCGTATCTTCGCCTATTCGTAGTCTGGGAAGAGAGCAAGGGGGAATCGGGATTCGAAAAAAGGATATAGGGTCGAAAAGTTTTTTTCGACCCTTCCTGCACCCCCCCTCCCCCCCCTCCTTCCATAAAGGGAAGGAGCTTCCCACCCCTAGCGCCGGTCCGTTCTTTCCGGTCATGTGCGTCCTCACCGCCACCACCCCAATTTGGCCACAAAATTCCAACAAAATTCACGATCTGTTTCCACATCGTCAAGGGCATCGTTCCAGTCCTGTTCAACCATTCTGTGGGTGCTATTGCATTAAATTTGACTTCATTTCAATCTCATATGGCCCACATTAGGTCTAGAAAATTAAACTGAGCACTCCTTAGGTTATCCCTAGCCTCTGTTCGAGCTCCCAACAGTGAAATTATGCCATTAGAACCTCCTAAAGGCTCAGAAAGGTATTTTAGAGGCTCTTTTCCTTCCCTGCTAACATATAGGTAGAAGTTTTTTTCGGCCCTCCCGGGACCCCCCCCTACCCCCTGTCGGAAATTCGAATCCCGATTCCCCCTTGGAAGAGAGGGTCCCATATCTCGGCCAATTCTGTCCACGAATAATCGATCTTGGACTGACCCGCTCGCATCACACTAGTCTTACAGTCGTTCTCGGAGTGTTGAACCTGATATTTTATTTATCAGCTCCCGCTCTCAGACGCGCCGTCAGCGTATCAACAGATATGTCTCACGAGTCCCACCGTGTCGTTTTGGTCATCAGAAAGGTCTTTTGGGTTTCATTGGATCTTGCGTGTGCACAGAGGGTCGAGATTTTCGCCAGAAGCCCGACCCGGACGGCGGGATTTGAATGCGATCACAACCGTCCCTCCAACAGGAGTACAACGGAAACCAAAGGATACCTCAGTGAGTGACCAACAACGCTGATATGTACAGCCGTAATTACAGCCAATGGCAGTACCGAGGGCGCGAGCGAAATTTTTCTGATTTCGAAGGTTTTCAGAGAATTAGTTGAAGCTCGGTCAGTTCTCTATGGATTTAGATGGGAACTAGCTAGAAGTGCCAAGCTAATTCAGGTGCAATTAGTGATAGAAAGGAATAGGCAGAAATATGAAATATTGGATGATCTGGGATTCTGGGCTCTCGGATGCGTAAATGACGCGTAGCCCGGTCTGGACGCCTTAGGTCAAGTAGGTTTTCTGGGAGGAAGGATTTACATTCATAATAAACCATTTCATAGAGCCAGAAGTATCAATTATGGCTATACATGGTGTTGATTTAGCATATTTTCTGATATTGGGGGTCCATCAACTCTCTTCAAGTGAATTACTGGAAGGAAGGACCTATTTCATATTTCTGGCTCTATGACATGGCCCATAGTGTATACTATTCCTCTGTCCCAATGATCCAGCTTGATTGAACATGTCCTGGCCATGCTACACATCATTTACATGTCTGAGGGCCCAAAACACCAGATAACCCAATATGGAATATTATCGCAACTTTTTTTTCTATCACTAATTGCAGCTGAATTAGCCTAGAATTTCTAGCTAGGTTTCATCCAAATCCATATCGAATTGACCGAGGTACACCTAATTCTCTGAAAACCTTCGAAATTAGAAAAATTTCGCTCACGCCTTCGGTACCGCCATTGGCTGTAATCCAAAGCTTTCTGCACGTCCGGGACGTAACCAATGAAGCTGTGGGCATCCCCAAGCGGGATTACGTCGGGTAAAGAAAGCCCCTGAGCAAGCGCCCCAGATGCTTGAGCTGCTCGTTGTAGTAGTTGTCCCCAGAGCCAGACATAATGGACGTGTCGGTAAAAAATGCCCAAGAACTACCGCTGATTGCCGGCGGAATCGGGAATGATTAAAAACAGGCCATTTAGCCTGACCCATTTACAGCTCTTTGCGGAACATAGGGCGCGGCCCCCTTTTTTTTTTTTTTTCTGTAAGTTTTGACGGGATCCGCAATTAGGCAGGTTGCGCAGGAGCCACAGAGCCACGGGTGGCTGTCGGACCGTGCGCAGACCAGTGGCTCCACTGCCAAATTATGACGTCGATGACTCGTTGGTGGCTCTTTTGAGCCACTCGCCTGCTATTTTTGCGCACGGTCCGAGAGCCACCCCGTGGCTCCGCAGCTCCTGCGCAACCCGTCTATTGTGAGCTCAATTCCCAACCGCTTTCCTTGAAAGTAGTCTCAATCGATTCGGACGGGGAATCCGGAGGGGATGTCGTCACTCGATTTTTTCTAACTACCTCAAGATCATTTGCTGGGTCAGATTTGGGTGTTTTTGGCTGTCTGAGAGCAGAACAAGTCCCAGAGTACTAATAGTGATCCGATTGACTTATATTTTTAGTATGATGTACTTGGGCATATTCCGGAGGGCATATCATACCGGGATAGAACAGGTCCCACAGTACTAATAGTGCTCAGATTGGCCTAGATTTTTGATATAATGTAGTTGGGCATATCATACCAGGATAGTGGATGTGATTCATACTTCAAATTTATAGATCATAGGGGAATTCACTTGATATTCTCCCCTCCAAAGTGTATTACAGATTTGAAGGACAGGTCACATTCACTGCTCTGGGACACCCAAAAACACCCAAATCTGACCCACCAAATGATCTTGTGGTAGTTAGAGAAAACCGGGCGATGACATCCCCTCCAGATTTATCGTCCGAATCGAATGAGCCTACTTTCAAGGACAACGGTTGAGAATTGAGCTCACAATCAGGGATCTCGTGAAAACTCACCAAAAAGAAAAAAAAAAGGGGCCGCTCCCTATGTTCCGCAAAGAGCTGTAAAAACCGGTTTATAAACACCAGTTTATAAACCGGTTGACAAACCAGGATTAAATACAAGGCCCTATCCCGGAGAAACTCGCCTATCTTTCGGAGACAATCGACGGCATCGACATCTTTCCTGAGCTCGGTGGAGGGTGAAAAAAGTATTGGCAAGCAGACATAATCGAGAACTTAAGATCATGTCCAACACCACGCCCAGCATCAACACAGACACGCATGCTTTCACCAAGAAATTCGTACCCATTCCACTTCTGAACGAAGGAAAAAAATTGCCAGGACTCAGAATTGCCCATACTTAGATTTTTCAATTTACAATCAAACACGGGATCCGTCATTTGATTTCCCCTTCTGGGACGCGGATCAGTGTATTTGATCACCGTCCTGTTGCCATCACGTCCGGTTACCATCACTGGCCGGCTATCATCACGTGAGGGATGCGGTTTCCCTTTTTTAAGTTTTTATATCACCGACGAGCTTCGCGTCCTATCGCTCATCACCTATCGTTCAACACCTGAATGGTTTTTGGAAAGCATGTCATGTGGTTATACCAATATAATGAGTCTGCCTCAACAACCTTCACATTTCTTAAGGTTAATCTGAGTCTGACCCTGCTCCTCGTATGCTCAGCCTCGTTTGTCCGATTCCAAGATCGCGGTTAGTATCCTGAATTGCCTTTACGTCCAGTGCATTGTCCACCATCAATTTGTAGCCAGCGCTGCATAGCGATCATCATCAATCTCGCATACTGCGTATGGATCACGTGGTTGTTCCACTGTATCGCGTCGAATATTTCCTACTGGTAATTTGTTTACAATTGTTAACAGGAAACAGTAAATCTATCCTTAAGGGCAACCAGTACTCAAATTCGATCCACCCCAGCAACCAGAACGCTGCATTCAACATGTGGTTAGTTTCAAACGACGAAAACACGTAGAAAAAATAATCTATTACAAGTCATTGGTGTCTAGAACTGTATGACATCTATCCCTGTGTTAGTTTATGCTGTCAGCCGTAAGACCTGGCCCAAAAACACGCGAAATAGCACTTCCTGGGGCCCTCAAGTGGTAACTAAGTGCGACTAAGTGAACTAAGTACTTATTTCCGATCATTTTACTGTAAATTGATCTTGATTTACAGTAAATTGATCTCACGTGATCTACACCCGCCAAGACAAATGCGTCGAAATCGCGTGTTGTATTGAGTTGGGTTGCATTTTGTGTGGTCCCAGGCACTCTATGGCATACCCCAGTGCTTTCTACTGTCAAGAAATATTTTATTTCACTCGGAACAGACCACTAAGGAGGCATAAGTCCTCAGCAGACGAACACAACATATGGCGATGCCCAAGGCACTTCCGGTAACTCGCTATCTTGTTCTATTGCTCAGAAATGGTCTTTAAAAATGTGTTTTAAACCTCCAGCATCTTCCCACCATGCTGTAAATAAGATCTCAGGTAATGGTTCCAGGCCAGTTAAAGTTTGAAGGCTGAGACGAGAAAAGCTCTCATGTTTGTCAAGGAAAGCTTACTAGTAAATGTGGTAGTTAACACTTTAGAGCAACTGAATCGGAGGCGTCTGTTGTACTTTGATCTGTTACATATGTATCCCACTACTATTTCTGACTTGCTGCAAATTATTTCGTGTATATCTACCACCATCAGAAATTGACCAGAAATCACCCGTTCGAAACGGCCGTCACCCGTCGCACGGACAAAAGCGGCCGTCAGCTGCCCGTCCCGTCGAACGGGACGGGTGGTTCGGAGCCCCAAAGACGAGGGCGCACAGCATGGGTTAAGGCAAGGGAGTCGCGTTGAAGTGTCGCGCACGGCCCTAGCATTTGATGCGACACTTCGATTTGGTTACACAGGCGAGTTGCGGGCGCTTGCTGCGCGGAGCCTGCGGCGAACGACGACGGCGCGCCGGGCACGCGCCATGGACGCGACGTGTTACCATGTGCAGTCTCTCGTAAAGGCTTGCCGCTTGCTTGCCGCCGCTTGAGAACTAAGCGAGCCTTAGCCGACGTGGAAACCGGCGATCAAAGACCGTGATGGGCCCCATTCGGATGCTGCACGGGATCCGGTGATTTACGTTTTACAGTAAATTACGATAAATAAGGCTACTTCTTAAGTATTCGGGCGCGGCGCTTCGAGCGGCTGACGCCCTGCTTCGTCTGTCACATCAGTCACTCCGGCTGATTTCGTTCCGACTGACCATGTGGCAAGATCAACCGTCGTCAAGCGCCCTCCCCGTCGACCACAGCGAGCAAACCTCCCGTCCTCGAAATTCCATCTTCGCTTGAGCGCACCGTGACAGCTGTATACGAGTTAACTTTGAATGAATTTACATCTTTTATTCAAAATTTTTCACGTTGTATTGAAGTAGATATGGACTGCGTCGGGGAGGGCGGGAGAGGGGCGGGAGCAGCGGGAATGAGCGGGGATGTCGAAAGGTGTTTGATGGTTGTGTTCTGACAAGGGCCGAATCACGCTCAATCGAAGCTTAGCGGAGCACAGCCCCAACGGAACGGACGCCCTATTTTTGGCAGGGACGCCGTCTAGGCGCCGCGCCGGATCAGGCCCTAAGGCGTTACAAGGCTATTGCAATGTGCGCAAGGCTCACAATCTTCACAATAATTGTGGACCATGTTACAATGCATTGCAACACAAAATGTGTACCGTGCGCACTTTCTCAATGTGCACAATTATTGTGAACTTTGCAAGATACGCAAACCATATATGAGAATATATTGTATTGGGTGGACTTAATAATTCACGGCTGGGACGGCGAGCAATGCAGCTTGTCGAGCTAATGGTTCTGTTGTCTGACTGAGAATTCTCTTGTGCGGAGACTGGTTTGCACACAGACCCTCCCTACACCCGAAAACGAAATGCCAAGAATGCCAAGCCTGTAGTGATGTTCTGGCTTGGCTTGGCTTTCAAGCCCCGGCTTTGGCTTGGTTTGACCTGGCTTTGGCTTCAGGTTTCTCAAGCCAAAGCCAGAGCCATGGCTTGGCCCGGCTTTGGCTTGAGCCCTGGCTTTCCTTACAACATTTACTGCTCACCTGGAATATCGAGAAAAGGTCAGCTAAATAGTCGTGTATACCTATCAGACCAAGAAAAAACTTGCAGATTCGAACTGGCGTCGATAATGCCAGTAACCCTTCGGAAAATGTCAAGATCATTTTTTTTTATTCCTGGAAAGCAGCAGTTCCGGTTCAACATATGATTCAAAACAGGGTTCAAACCCCCTGGTTTAAGTTGGAAGAAATCTGACCTATAAAATACCATTCTCACCGTCATATGGATGAGCGTAAGTTGAGTTTTTTTTATCCACCATCAAAGCCATGGCTTGCGGGCTTGGCTTTGGCTTCCCGGACCTCAAGCCAAAGCCAAAGCCACGCTCAAGCCAGGAGTTTGGCTTGGCTTGGCTTTGCGAAGCCATAGACCACTCAGTAAGTCAAAGTGGCTCAGATACCGTTGAATACTTTCTGCTACCATTGACGAACATCTCGGCAGCGGGCGCAATCAACGGTTTGATCAGATCATTAGTTCGGCGATGACGGCCTGAATGGGAAATTCTGCACCTTTCGAAGTTGGGCCCCGTAGGCCTTCAGCACAGTCCGGAAAACCTATGCAAAAATAGTTGCAGACATGATGTTTCATGCAAAAAAAAGTACAAGGGTTGAGTTACATGCACAAAGGTTGACCGCAATCTGCCAGTGATTTGGGTCGAAGTTGCATGCAAGCAGGTTTTACAACTTCGGACACCCAAACACGGTAAGTTTAATTTATCGGAATCTGGAAGTTTAGCACAATTCTGACTGCACATTCGGATTTAGAGGGCCCGAAATACCCCTAAAAATAGGTGTACTAAATTTCCCACGCACTCTGGTCGTGCCAAAATTTTCGGTCAAAATTTTCTAAAGTTTCCAGTGATTGGGGGCAACGTCCAGCTATATCAGCCCATAATTTATACTCAACGTAGAATGGAACACAGATATTATTTTCAGGAGTTTTTGAGTCCATCATATTCAGTCTGTTGCTCCCGAGGAGGATGACATGCCAGATTGGGAAGGAAGATCAACGTGCTCTACGAGCCCCTGGTATTCAGCACCACTCCTCTCAATACCGAACCCTTGCCTGTATAGTAAGGGATTATCTAGCGATCCAGGGCCCTGCACCCGTAGCCCTAAGCTCTGGGAGGGCCGAAAAGCCTGAATTTCAACCTACCATTCAACCTGAGTTAGGATGTAATGCACTAGATTCTAGGTTGAATTTCATCGGTCATAGGTTAAAATACGTACAGTTCTAGGTTGATGAACGTAGGTTAATACTTATCCAAAAACCCGTCTGTTTTATCCTACAGTTCCGTCCAGGATTCTGGTGGATTTCAACCTATTGTAGCATAATTTGTGTAACCTACAGGCAACCAATTCCCGGTTGATTTTTGCATGGCTCCTTAGGTTGTTACTCATCCAAAACCCGGCACTTTTTCCGCACACCATTAGGTTGTTAATCAGTCAAAAATCGGTTCCATTTCAGGCGTATACAGGATAGAAAAGAAGCAGGGTATGCACTCGTGTATGGATAGCGGCAACGTAGGGGACAGGGAGAAAGGACAATAAACATGCTTGATATCGATCTACAGGAACAAAGGAAGGGCCCCGCGGTTGGAATGCGGCTAGTATTGCGTCCGTCAGTGATTCGATCAAGGGGGCGTCGGAAATAAAATTTTGTACATCGGGTCGAATTACGCTTAAAATGAGGGCCGGCAATCGAAATCTGATTTTTTTTTTGGAAATTGTCCCACGAGGGGGGGAGGGGGGGAGGGGGTAAAAATTTCCAAAACCGCTCCAAATGATGCGTTTGTTGCAGAAAAATTCTTAGAAAAATCGAGAAAAATATTCGATTCTACCATCAGAGTCCCCATATCTCGACAACCAGGACTCGGATGGACCTGCAACCTTCAGATATCGATTTCCCATTCATTTTTAACCCCCAAACCAACCCTGAGTCCAAAATTTTAACTCCGACGCCCCCTTGGATTCGATCACAATGCGCAAACAAAACGGCTTACCTCTAGCCATCGTCCTCGCCAACACCGCTGCTCCCACTGGCCATCGGCATGTCCTCGTCGTCGTCGTCGTCGCTGGCCACGACTGCCTTCTTCTTTCCCTTCCGGTCCTTCGGCTTCGGCTTCGGTTTCTTGGCCCCGCTAGTGCTGGTCTTCTTAACAGCCTTTTTCGCAGCTGCGCCGGCCTTCGCGATCTTGGTCTGTCGACCACGGGGGGCTGAAGGGTCGCGCTTAGCCGCATTCGCCTTGAGATACCCGTACTTGGACGGCACGGGGATCCACTTGTTCTTGTAAGCATTGTTACGCCTATTCTTGATGAATTGTTTGACGAGCTCTTCTGTGGCCCAGTCGTTCTCGAATTCGGCAAGGTATGGGTGCCTCTCTCATCAGGAAAAATCCAAATCGCTATGGCGTCTATAGCCTGTTTTATAGACATCCATAGACACACATAGACACTATAGCAGTTGTCTATAAGGTCTATGGCGTCTATGTGGGTCTATGTAGCAGCTCATAGTGGCTCATAGCAACTTGGATTTTTCCTGATGCTCTAGCCTGGATGAGTAATGTGGGTGCCTGACATCCAATACGAGCGAGAGGGGCACTCACCACATTATGCAGTGCCGACTTTTGCTGGACCGGTATTTCCTTCCAGGGCAGTTCCCAATTAATGCGCGCATTGAGGACGAGGTCACGGACGTTGCGCTTGGACGTCAAATGGCTAGCTGCAGCCCGAAGAAACTCTCAAACGACGCACCCGAATGGACTTGTACTGGTCGTCGTCTTCAGCACTGTCGCCGAGTCTCATCTCAGTCTGGATGCTGAAATGCATCCCAGCGGTGCCTGCTGGGCGCATGTTCTTGGGTCTCGTTTGTCGACTTCTTGTTGCCCTGAGCCAGTACGCGTGCGAGCTGTGCCTTGAGCTTAGCATTCTCCCGTTCCAGCGCGCCTTCGAGCATATATCAACGTGCGAACAAGGTAGGAGGAAAAAGAGACACCGGACTCACTTGCATTCGTGTCCTCTGGGGCTGGGTCAGTGTCGTGGTTGTTGGTGGCCAACGCGTCGGGCCCCGCCTCGAAACGCGCCTGAAGTTCAGCCAGCTGACGCTGGAGGTCGTCGCTACGTTTCTGCTCCGATGCCAACTTGGCTGCCTGCTCTGCAAGCTTCGCTGCATTTACGGCGAGTCATTTGCCAATGAAAAGCAATCGGATTGACCTTGCGCCGCGTCATTCTCGATGCGAGCGTGAACTATGTCAATAGTATTGCACCCCCTCAATATTGTACTTCTTCTCGAGCTGCTCGCCGAAGGCCTCGAGATGGCCATTTGGTGGGGCCGGCGCGCGGTTCTCGTCCTTCTTGCGCGCCAGTGGCGCCGCATTAGGCTGGGGTTTGTTAACAGGAGGACGGCGGGTACGTGTATATCCAGACATGGTGGGGGACACAGGCTGACGCGCGCCGCACTAGTGGTGGGTGGTAGTTCGAGTCAGAGAAATTTCAAATATTTGTTGTGTCGAGTTTTGTTTATGGTCCAAGCGTTGCACGTGGACCGCCTTCCCAATATACTGACCGTGCATGCTCCTGACTCTTCTGCGCCCATGGCTCCCCGGGAAAAGGTCCTCTGTGCTTGCTGTGGGATGAGAATGTCTCGCGAGCGAGAGCGTGAACACCGCAGAACAGCAAATTCCAAGCCGTACGCTCCTCCGACCGGAATATACGAGTCCAAGCAGCGCCGTGTATATGGCCCAATCTCAGGGCCGAGCAGCGGGCGAGGTGAAGAACACAACGACAATGGTACATACTCCTCGGGTTCGGAACCTGGGCCATCTGCCTCAGAGCACGATGATTTCGACATGGATTTGGATGCCGATCCTGAGGCAAATCAGTCTGATGTCGATGACGACGCCGCTAGCGAGGACGTCGACCTCCTCACAGATGGGCTTTCTGGGCTGGCGGAGCCCGAGTTGATCATGCGGGAGCGTTGGAAAGAGACGGGCTTCACGTTCGGATCCAACTCAGAATTGGTGAAGAAGAGATGGATTTGGATTCGGAGGAGGGTACAGACGACAGAGACGAGGTTAGAGATGAAGATAGTGATGGAGAAAATGTAGATGATGACCCCGACATTTTCGATTGGGATCGTTTCGAAGCCCCGGGACTTTCAGCGTGGGATCAGCTCGGGGAGTCCTATGACGCCGAGGCGGCAATTGGTGTGTTTATCCACTTATTCTCGTGTGTAAAATTAAGCTCATATTAACTCACTTTAACGGACAACCTCAGTGCTTGCGATTTAGCCATCTACAAAGCGTTCTCGTATAAAGTGCAAACAAATACGACCGACAAAGCATTCAAGAAAATACCACATGCTTTTCCCCAGAACCCACCTCTTCCCAAACTCGACGCCCTACGAGCCCGAGTTAATTTTTTGGCTGGCTTCAAGCCCCAAATCTACGACTGCTGTCCCAATTCGTGCATATGCTATGTTGGCTCGCACGAGGATCTCGACGCCTGTCCGTATTGCAAGGAGAGTCGACGGCGCGCCAATGGCAAACCACGAAAGAAATTCACATACATCCCTATCATCCCTCGACTCGTCGCCTTTGCAGCTAATCAGGAAATGGCGGAGAAACAGCAGTATTCCGAGCATGTGCATAAGCCGGGTGTTACCACAGATGTTTTCGATGGCTCACACTACCGCTCGCTTTGTACCAAGACTGAGATAAATGGCAAAAAGCAGAAGCACAAGTATTTTTCCGACTGTCGCGACATTGCACTCGGCGCATCCTGGGATGGATTTGCTCCATTCAAACGCCGCAAAAAGACTGCTTGGCCGCTCATTCTCTTTAACTACCCCCCGAACTACGCTTCCTGCTTCAATTCATTCTTGCGCTTGGTGTCATTCCCGGCCCGAAGAACCCTCAAGATTCTGATTCGTTTCTGTGGCCGGCTGTACAGGAGTTGTTACAGTTGGTGGCTGGCGTCCGTGCTTTCGACATTCTCTCAGGAAAGTTATTTGCCCTTCGGGCGTATCTCATTCTTGTCTTCGGTGACATCCCGGCCGTCTCCATGTTCATGCGTATGAAAGGCCACAACGGCATCTCTCCGTGCCGAATGTGCAAAATCATCGCTCTTCACATCCCAGGAGCTCGTGGTACAGCTCACTATGTGCCGCCGGACCGCTCCTGTCATCCCGATGTTCAGGCGGATCCAACAGCCATTAAGGTCTACGACCCGAATAATCTGCCCATGCGCACCCATGACGAGATTGTTTCCCAGGGCCAAGAAGTTGAGGCTGCGACGACTACTGCTCAAGCCGAACGTCTGTCCAAAAAGTACGGTGTTAAAGGTGTTCCAGTCCTATCATATCTGCCCTCGCTATCATTCCCCCACTCCTTCCCCTACGATTTCATGCACCTTATCTGGGAAAATCTCATCAAAAACTTGACGTTGCTATGGACAGGCGACTTCAAGGGACTGGACGAGGGCCGCGAAGAATATGTGGTAGGAAGAGCTGTGTGGGAGGCAATTGCAAGCAATACGGCGGCGGCGTCCGATACAATCCCATCTGCGTACTGCAGTCGTATTCCGAACATCGACAAGGGCCGTCCAAATGTGTCGGCCGAGATGTGGTCCTTCTGGACTCTGTATCTCGGCCCCGTTCTCCTCCGGCGTCGGTTTAAGGATGTGAAGTATTACCGCCACTTCCTACAACTCGTCCGCCTCTTGAATTTGTGCATCTAACTGGCTTGCGTTGAGGGGCACGTGGTGTAGCGAGGACGCAGTCGCGTCGCCGGCGCGGCCAGCGACGGACTCTGGATGGTATTCGACCGCGGACCACTAAATAAATACATCCAAGTACGCAGATAAACTAGTAGTGATAAAATAGTGCACCAGGGAGAGGATTCGAGCGGCGCAGAAATCTGCGGCGGGACCTGCTATCGACGCTACTCCGTGGAGGAACTTCCTCAAATATGTCTTCGGCGGGAGTCGCGTCGAGCAGACCCATGCTCAACCCCTCTTTGGGTCGAACGGCTGACACGGGCGGGGCCAAAGATTGTTCCCCGCTGCTTGTATAGCACCCAAGACTTCTCGAGTTGGCTCTCTCACTTTCTCTCTCACCGTGGAATGGAGGACCTCGTCAGCAAATCCCAGTCACACTCTCCGAATCCCGAGAAAATGACCTCAATCTGGGACAGCCCTGCAGGCATCATTTTAGAGCGCATATATCGAGGTCAGTATGCAAACAGCAACCCGAGAAAGTATTCCACTCACACATTGCTGGTTATACCGCTCATCTTCATCTTCTAGTCCCATCGCCTCTTGGATATTATACCCGGAGCTTCGCCCAGCCTGGCCACTGGGTCTGGGGATTAAACGTTGCTGGGGTCTTGTCTGTGCTTGCTTCCGCAAAGTAGCTGTCGGCCGAATAAGTCAAGTTCGGAGTATATTTGAGGGACCGCCCACCGAGTTGGGAGTCCTTTTGAGATAGCTGAGCCTTTAGTTGCCGAATCTGTTCCAAAGGGTCGATTGTTGCCTTTCTTCTGGACATTGCAATGTGGCGAGAAGAGAGAGAATCACGGTCACATGTCACAGTGTCACTCGTGACATGTCGTTTCTGAGCCGTCTTCTGATCATTGTAAAATGCACCAAACATGGGGGGTCCCATTTTTTGGGCTGAAAAAATATCGAAAATTCAAGATACATCTTGGACTCTGATCTGCTCTCGGGGTCTGTACAAATATCCACAGACTATTATTCTCCGTAATTTTTGAGACAACTGTGTGTGTTGCGACAAACATCCGAATTTGGTCGGAGAATTGGCAGGTGAGCTTGATTTCTGCATAGTATCTGCTCTTTTGGACTGCTAAACGATGATTCTCTTCAATTTCTTTTTCTCTTTGAATTTCTTCATAACTTTTCCGAGTTCCATCTTACCAGGTTCCCTCAAGAGCAACCAGATAGCCAGGAGCTCTGCAGAAAACCTTGCAAGGAAAATAAAATGGTGTTCCATGAGCTGCATGGGTCAGATCTTGCAATAACAGTAGCCTTATGATATAAGAAATCACCCGAGTATTCAGCTGACTATGAACTATCATGCAGTAAATTATACAACAAATTCCGGATGAAGTAGTCCACCGCTTCGATCAACAATCACCCATTTGCCTCTAGTTTTCACTCGTCCAACAACTGCAACAATTGTTGCAAGGTCCGTCACGATTGGGCGGGTGATTTGAGTATATGACGTGAACTCTTTGGCTGCGTCTTTACCCAATGTGGAGCAAGGGGTTAGAACAGCGAGGAGACGTGTCGATCCAGCCAGGTGAGCCCAAAAATGGTCTTGGGATAGTGGGCACACGATAATTTCCTCTAGCCGGCCATAGAATATCTTGGATACCCATTTGCCGTCATCTGCTTGAACCTGTAATTCATACTGGAAATATAAATTAGTTGCGTGGTCAGTAAATGGTCGAAGATGAATATTATATGCACCCGAACAAATGCCATATCCCTGAGGCTCTCCGCTTCCGGTTCATTTCCACATGCAGAAATACTGCGAATCTCATCGCCATCTACAATACGAACCTTACCCCATCTTGGCATAACTTCGGGCAGTCGGGGCTGTATATATTTACGAGTCTTGTTCAATACTGCGGCGAAATAGCCTGCTATTCGCGTTCTCGTTGACGCATCGGGGACATTACCAGATTTATAGGGCGGTCGCAAAATTTGTGTAGGGTCTACGGAGAAATCAATGAATTGTCTAGAAGAGCGAGACATGCCTACAATCATTATAAATGTGTTCTCCAAGCGACAAGGTTGATTTGTCCCGCTTGTGGGTTGAAATTTCATTCTCCAGATCATATCGAGCACCAAGCTGCTCGAGATACGCTAGTCTGAGGACACTCTTCTTGAGGTTGGCCCAAGGGTACCGCTTGGATCGCAGACCAGCTTGCAGATATCCACAAAACCGTTCCATCCAGAATGTCCATGTTGACCAGACGGGGCCGCAGAACCGAATGTCGTCTGGGACATGGACTAGGCCGTGAATGGTAAGTGGACATGCAGAAAGGCGTTCCTCTTTGTATTGGTAGTAATATCTGCAGAATATTAACAAAGAGATCAGAAAGGTTTATTTCAACCTACTCTTCATATCGCTTGACCCAATCAATTATATTATCCTGCAGGTCGTCGATCTCGGAATATGTGATCTTGAAAGCGAGACAAGTCTTGATTATATCCGAGAATTGACAGGCGTGAGTGTAATATTTCTCATCGCGAAATCTGTCCTTCAGAAGGATTGGCGCCAAGTACACTAGCCAAAAACACCAAGCCTCCGCTGTGTAATATGAAGGATTATGCTTGAGGACGCGAACAAAGTCCGCAGGGATGTGCTGAACTGCATCAGCTGTTTCCTGCCAGATAATCTCCCACGTCTCGTCCGAGATTTCGTAGTCCTCGGAGCCTGTGTCAAGGCCTTTGTATTTTCCACTCCAGAGCTTCACAATGTTTGGGCCGATGTTTTCGAACGGTAGATGCATAAATTCCCATGGTGCGGATCTTCCAAAATGGATGGACCCGACACGACGCAACGCAGGAAGTCCTTTGATCCCATGGAACTTCGAGAGCTCTTTTCGGTCTTCAATGGTTTTACACACCGCCATTTCGGCGGTAACACCGGCGAAGCTGTCGTGAGACCGAAGGGGAAGGGCACGTGGATTCCAGGCACGCTTCGGCTCTCCATCAACCATAGGAGCTGTAAGCGGAACATAGTAAATGGTGTCGCCTCCCTTGATGTTTCGGACACCTTTGATCTCGCAAGAGCGACAAGGGGAATACCCGTTGTGTCCCTTGATGTTGAGCAGCTTCTCGATGGCGATGATATCACCCATTGTATGCATGGAGCATGAAGTCGGTTTGGGACAATGAGTCGAAGGTGCGAACACCGTGTGCGAGCTGAGCTAGCTCCTCGTTAGGGGATAAGGAAACTATGATAATCTTTGGGTCCATGGGGTCCGGGAATAATTCCTGAACAGATGGTGTGCTCGATGTGCGTATTTATTTCGGGGGGCATATTATAGTTTTTGAGGACAATTGGAGTAGCGGATGGACCTCCTCGGTTTCTCTTGAACAGGAGGTATGAACCCAGGCAAACACCGAGTGCGATGTCGTGTTTGCCGGAGAAATATTTGTGCGGGAGGGTTTGGCCATCAACGACGATGTTCTGTTTGCACAGTGTCCTATAATGGATGCTGTCAAAGACATCTGCTATCGTTTGTGGTTCGTGCTTGTATTGGTGTCGATATAGGAGCTGCTGCACCATTTTCGGGTTTTGAAAGCAGCCCTGAAGACGAGGAATGATCGGTAAGTAGCAGAAGAGGCGGCGGGGCTTTCTGGTGAGTGGAGTGAACCTCGGTTCACGGCAGAATCGACAGTGTTCCAAATTTGAATATTCACCAGTGTACGCCATGCATGACTTTACACAGCAATGGTACCACACTGGTTCCACGCGAGATAGAATGGCAACGCAATGAAGGATCGCCCACTCGGAGCTGAGGTCGAGTTTGTGATCAAAAGCATAGCGCATTTGCTTGAAAACATCCCGCGCCATATTTGACATCATCTTCAGCTTAAATGCGCGGATATTGTCACGGTCTTGGTCAGTAAGAGTATCATTCCCTAAAAGACTGAGTCAATTTTGCTGCTGCAAGGAGTCCGATTTGGGAGACGCACGCATAGCCCACAGGTCCGCTTCCTGGTACGGACCAATCATCTCCTCTAGCTGAACGATCATCTCCTCTCGCGAGAGCGGCCGATCCGCATCCTGCACCTCATCGAACCCACTCCACGCCTTAATCTCAAACTCCTCATCTTCCTCTGGCGTCAGGCAATTGAAATACCCGGGAATTCCAGATGCACTGTGCTCGGTGTCCTCCTCCGCATCAATATCCATACATTGGCTGTGTTGCGACTCGCTCAATGCATCCGCAGAATCAAGACTGTGCGGGAAAAGGAAGGTCAATGGACATAATATTGGCTAGGGGAGCCTCTGAGGGCTCTCGCAGTACGTCGGGGGGTGTGTGATCAGATTCAGACTCGTTCTCATCCTCAGACGAAGCGGATTCAGATTCCGAGGCTAAGCTGAATGCCGGGTCTGCTTTGCGATAATGACGCCGTCTAGTACGTGCTGAGCGGGATTTGTTACAATACGGAGTGCGCCGGCACTTCTTCCTTCGTTCTCGAGTCTTCTGGGTGCGTTCTGGGGCCATGAGTTGCTCCAGCAGCGGGTCACCGCAAGTTCGGCCAAGCAGGATACGAAGGCAGCGTTAGAGACGAGGAGGGGACAGGGGTGAGGTTAAATGAGGCAAAAAGCTTAGGGGAATTGCTGGTGGAAGAAAAAAAAAGGCGAGCAAGGCGTTATTTGGATGAAGAAGTGGAAGAAGGTCAATCGTGGCTTCCGCTTCAAGCAAGGACAAGCTGAGCACAAATTTGAATATCCGGGGACTCAATTGAACACTAGGAAGGCTGGGGAGGCAATTAAAAAAATCGTTGGGGAAACAGTCAGATTGACTGCACTCTGGCCAACTGCTTGGCTTGCAGTTGGTCCGAGTGCGTCGAGTTGCAGTCGATCTTGATGCAGTCGGATCAAATGCCTAAAAAAGCGATCAAATGTCTTGGCACTTGATCCGACTGCCGATTCTGTCCACAGTGGCCTCCGCCTTTCCCTCCTCGGCAACACCACCCCCTGCCTCGCGATCCCGAGGATGTACGACGAGCTGAGTCGGCCCCAATGCAGTGTGCTCACCCAGCTACGCACGGGACACATAGGGCTCAATACGTACCTCCACCGCTTTAACCTCGCCCCCTCCCCCCACTGCTCGCTCTGCGCCATGCCCGAGACAGTCCCTCACTTCCTCCTCCGCTGCCCGGCGTTCCGCCGTCAGCGCCTCGAGCTGGTCCTCAAGCTCGGTACGGCGCGCCTGACCCTCAAGCTCCTACTCGGAGTGAAGGCGGATCACAAGTCCGTCCTCGCCTTCGTACGCAAAACCGAACGCCTCCCCCGCTACACACTTTAAGGTATAACATCAAACTACTGGGGTTGAGTCGAGAGCTATATACGAGGAATATCGAGAGAAAAATAAGAAAACAAGTAGGTCTTGTTCTCTTGCTATGTTCACACATCTGAGACCCTCTCTGGAAGAGAGAGCCAGAAGCAGCCGTATATTTTTGGGGATGGAGAGAGCTCTGATGAATTTTTAAAACGCCCAGATCGTCGCTCACATTTTTCTAACCTCACCTACAATCTGAACTAGTTCGAAAAGAGAAAGACATGATCCGTGGAATCATGGCAACTACACTCACTTAGCTCGCGCATCCACAAGCAAGGTACCATAAATTTATATCGGAACATCGGCGTATCCAAAGGCCTACATCGAAAACTGTGCCCGAGCAATTGGGCAGAATGATTGAACCAGGTATTGGATTCACCTCCGTATGCTTCGGTGTTTCGGCATGAAAAAAGCATCTGAATATCGGAAAAGTTGGTTGAACAATTGAGCTGAACGGCTCAGACAGTTGAACATAACAACAGCCCCGTTCAACATATTATTCGAAGGTTTGAACAAAATCGAGTTCTCCATTTGAGTAGTTTCAACACTTCCCCAATACGCGGTGATATCGTTCCAAACTTCCAATAACCAACCCTCAACCTTCTTCCGAAATGGTTGAGGACAGAATCGTTGGCCCAGAACATTCTCGGCCGTTGATTTCCAGTCCGAGTTCACAAGCTACATAGTTACTCTCAACTATTTTTACAACACATTTCACTCCAGGTTGAACCACTCTTGACCCCTACACACAAGTCTAAACTTATCCGTGTCCCCACCCTTCCGAGTCATAGAACGAGGGGCGTGCTCAAAGTACGGGAACGACCTTATGCTGCCAAAGAATGTTGAACTTGAATTGAAAATAGTGTGCACTACAGCAGCGACTGGCCGCGCACTCTCCACGTGTAGGGCCGCAGTCATGTGGTCATCGTCAGTGCTGCCTAAGTTACGAGCTTTCACGGTGTACAGAGTAAGTGACGAAGTTCCACTAAATCCAGCTGAAGTCACAAACTTTCACGGAATACATTCAAACTCACGAACTTCCGCAGCGCTAAGCGAAGTAACGAAGTGACGAAGATGGCGCGGACTCCCAATACTCAGTCAGGAATAAATAAGTTGTGTCGTAATTTAAAGCAGTCAGCTGACATCGGAGACAGAAATTAAAAATTTGACAGCGGAGCTTAAAAAGCTTCCGACGGACAGACAGACGTAATTTTATAAAGAGGGTGATCGATTTATTTAAACCACTGTTTGAGAACACAGCTCGGTCAAAAAGAGTGAACATTAGGGGAGTCGAATTCAAGACCATAACGATTATGCAATCAAAGCCCGGGACGAATACCAGCTGAGCCAAAGGACCGATACGGCCATCAAGAAGTACACCAGTCACCCCGGCTGAATTTCAGCAACGTTTTTGGGCGCCCTGAAACAGCTCCTTTTCCGGAGTGTGATGCATTATAACACCCAGGAGGAGGTGGTGGAAATCATCAAGGTTTTCAAGGAAATTTTCGCCTGAAAAAGATTACTCTACACTTTTTCCGCCTGTAGTTCCATGGGCGCAAACCGATATTCCAAAGGAATCGTCTCCCTCGTTACGGGAGATTGTACGTCTACAATTGTTTCGTCGTATTTTCCAAAGGAATCGGGACTTCTAGAGATGTCACTCATTTCTTTCAATCGTTATTCACGTAGTCTTTCCTGAGCGCATGGTTCAGAAATCAAATACTTCCTGGTTTTCGACTGTATTCGCAAAATATTCAATTCCTCACCTCGCCAGGGTCAAATATTCCCTGGGTCTGTTAATGGATAGAGTATACGTCACGGAAGATTTTTCAAGTGAAAACAACGTATCCATTCGTGTCCTCGTGAGCAAGTCTGGCCCACAGATATTTGGGAAATTTGCCAAACAACATCAAACAAAGTGGGAGAAATGGGAGAAACGAGAAAAGGCCAAACAGGCAAATAACTCGAAGTAGCGCGCTTCACGGCGAAGCCACTATCCTTCGGTTGAGTGAGAAAAATTGAGGCTGTGAGTTGCTGGGAAATCAAAGATCCATCGTCCAACCAGCTGTTCGATAACGGTCGTGAAAGTGCTATACCTCAGGCTGAGAGTCGCCTTGAATTTCGAAAGAAAATTCAATGGAAGCGAGTGCTGCACCTGTAACAGAAGCTCGTCGTTTCAGAAGTCAAACATATGAACCTGTCGCATAAACTCACATACATCATCGCGAGGAAATAAAAGGACTGCGGGTGACCGGTGTCGACAGTTGATAGGGTCTTTCAGAGTAGCTTATTTCGACTTCATTTCGACCTCATTTCAATTTTATTCACTTCTATTTCGTCTTCTTCGGCAAGAGGCGGGCGGCCGACAGAGCCGAGATATCATGCCCCATTTCGGGCTCGACCGGGGCACGGTCCGGCCATGTTTTAAATTTCTTGAGCCTTTCACTCGATTTCGATGCAGGTCCCTCAGTTCTTCACGGTTTGTTAAACGTAAAAGGTGGACCCCCCCATAAGTATGTGCCATGAATAAGACTACAGCTTCATTTGCATTGGAATCCGCTTCTTATCGTGAATTGATCTCTTTCCGTTGTCGGCGAATTCGGTCCGTATATGCAAATTCGTGATGCCTCCTTTTCAAAAATCTTTTTCTCGCCTGTCGTTTGAGTGCGGACAACGGCCCGTACGCCATCGGACCGAACAACCGCTCGCGTGGCATCCCCCCCCCCTTTCGATTTCTGAGCATGATATCACGGACTTTCTGACCGCCCACTTCTTGTTCTTCGGAGCTTGCTTCGGAGGTCGAAATGAGAATTCAACTCTGATCGTGATGACGAAATGAGCGTGATGGATTCGGCAGCTTCGGCATTCAAATCAGCCAAAAGCGGAGATGGAAATACGGTCTTGTGTCCCTCGCCTAAATTCAATCAATCAATCGCGCCCGTCAAATGAGGCGCGTTATGGATGAATGCGACACAAATGCACTACAGCAAAAAGGCCGATGCCTTCTACCAGGCCTTCCTCATCAACCTCATTGCGAATGCCGAGGCAGAGGCCGTGCATTATCATGTATTTCTGTCGCGTTTGGCAGGGATCAGGGAGCAATTTTGTGAACCGTGCTTCACAATTGAACAGCCCAGCACGTGCATTATAATGTATTTCTGCCGATCGCGTTCCCAAAGAAAAAAGTTTGAGTTCAGGACCCAAGTCCGCGCAAGTTCGAGCCGGGCTGCTGGTATCAATTTGCATTTATACACAACCAAATAACGCGGTGATTTCAGTCGCGTCACCACTTCCACGTAGTTTCCTGCACCTATCAACTAATATCAATGCTCACAAAGCATTTTTAGGTGCCATAATCCTTCTCACAAGCTGCATTGATGTACTGAGAGCTCTCAGGATTGAGTTTGACCTCAACAATCAAAAAATCATTGCAAGTGCATGTATTTCTGTTCTGACGGGGAAATAACAATGCTATTGGGGACAAAATGTTATCGCAGTGGAGAAGTTCTGTCCACATGCCCTGGTGAACTCATTGACAGTCGCTTTGTGCTCGTTTGAAACACAGATTTCTCATCAGCACCGGGGAAGTTATCTTGACATGAGTTGACGACCCCAATATTTATTGGCCTAGGTTGACCTTCAGAAAAGTGGTCAAAAAAAGTGGTCAAACTCGGCCCTGCAAGCTCAGCCAGTAATTGTCAGGTTTGGAATTCTCCTGGACTGATGAATAAATCAATACTGAGTACGAGGGATATTTCAAAACATGCCATGGAATGTTTTGGCTGACTGCGATTTTGTACCATATGCGCTGATTTTTTGTGTTGCAAGACCGAGCGCAGAACAGGGACGTACCAACTATACTGTTATCTGCATTTGTTCCGCTTTACATTTTTGGGGCGACTGGTCTGAGAGCCCTCATCCTCTTCTAGGGCAGAGTGAGGACGTTTTGGTGCCCTTTCACAATCAATGTCCATTTCCATGGACTCAACGCGAACGCGCTTGGAAGTTTTCTTATTCCTAACGCGTTTTTGAGTGGTGGTTTCGTTGCCACCAATCAGATTTGACATTTGCGCTTCCATTGTTGCCAAGTATCGAGCATCCACAATGACCTAAACTCTATGCCCCCTATGTATGATTAATCCCTGGAGTTTGGGGTCCCCCGAAGTCCGCCGGATTCTCGGCCCAGTCCTAGGCTCTAGGGGGATAATAATATTTCCGTGAAATTATTGGACCTACCCGTCAGGTAGTAGCCCATCATGAATTTTCGTATCATGGCAGGGGCTAGCAAAGGATTCATCGAGCCAGAATGAAATATTCTGGGCGCAGAACAGTAGGAATGGGCTCAGCATGAACCAAGACATCAGCCTTGGGCCGATCACCATGATAATATTATTTCCGACACCTGGCTCAGTTCAGCCGAACCACCACTCACTAGTTTATCTAGGTACTGCTGCGTAGCCATTATGGCCAGGTACAGCAACTCAATAGAATTCCAGTTCCAGTGCGGGGATCGAACTGCAGAGTTCACCGTGATCTCGAAAAAATGCATTCCGTGCTCTGCAGAAGTCTCGGATTCGGTTCCCGCTGGTGCTACGGCAGTAAACGATGACTTAGAAGAACATGGGACGACCGAAGGCAACTGTACCTTTTCAGTACATGGTTTGACCGGAGAAGAGTATGTTGATGTGTCTATGAAAACCATAAAAAATGTGGCACTGAGCCATCTATTGAGGGAAGGCGATGTATTGGGAATCGGAAGATCTAAAGAACCCGTTAGCATGTACGACAACGTCTCAGGTTATCCTGGAATGTTTGCTTGGCTCTTTCCATATGGTAAACGAGGAATTGGTCATCCCACGCATAATTACAAACAATCCGATGTTATCTGGAAAAAAAGCCTGCTTATGTACCACGATAAGCGGTTTCAGGCGACACATATTTTCCTATCATAGCTTTCAATCACGAACAGATGCGGGGGTCTTCTACAGGAAGTAAATTGGTAGCGAACCGATCCAACTTTGGCCTTATTTCAAGGAGATTAGCTACCATTGATCCTAAAACAGCAGCGATAGCCGATGGAATGGTCAAGGGAGAATATGTTAAACCGGTCACAGCTGCGGAAAAGGCTTGTTTTGATCTTCTCAAGGACCTGGACGGGATTGCAGGGCATGTGATAGGCTCCATTACCCCACCATTTGAATGCACCTCTATTGTGTCAGCTCATGCTTTTCAAAATGCCAGCCATTTGAAAGCAGCTCTATTGCATCTGGTCATGCTTTTCAAAATGGCAGCCATTTGAAATTGAATGCATCTCTATTGCATCAGGTCATGCTTTTCACATTGCCTGCCATTTGAATGCACCTCTATTGCGCCAGGTCACGCTTTTCAAAATGCCAGTCATTTGAATGCAGGTCTATTGTGCTGCTTTTCAAAATGCCAGCCATTTGAAATTGAATGCATCTCTATTGCATCAGGTCATACTTTTCAAAATGGCAGCCATTTGAATGCAGCTCTATTGCATCAGGCCATGCTTTTCAAAATGGCAGCCATTATATTGTGTCTGGTCATGCTTTTCAAAATGCCTGCCATTTGAATGCACCTCCATTGCGCCAGGTCATACCCTTCCAAATGGCAGCCATTTGAATGCAACTCTATTGTGTCAGGTCATGCTTTTCAAAATGGCAGCCTTCTGAATGGCCGTCTATTGTGTCACAATGGTATTTTGAACCCCGTGCCCCACAATGGCATTTTGAACCCCATGCCCCACAATGGTATTGTAAACCCTGTGCCCCACAATGTCCATGCCCCACAATGGCATTGTGAACCCCGTGCCCCACAATGGTATTGTAAACCCCATGCCCAACAAAGGCATTTTGAACCCCATGCCCCACAATGGCATTTTGAACCCATGCCTGACAATGGCATTTTGAACCCCATGCCCCATAATGGTATAATCCCTCTGGAGGACAGCCGAAATACACTTTTTGCCCTTGCTCGCAGGGCATTCAAATCCGGAATGCAGGGCATCTATTCAAACCTTAAATACATCAAGTGCTCTTTATATTCTTGTGGGTTATCCCGTCACTGCTGAGGGTAACGTCATCTCAGATGATTTGTTTGAGGCATGCCTTTCGAAGTTCCCGCCGCCTCAACAAATTGTAGTATCTCGAGGATGACTGTTGTGTTCAACGACATCGAAACCTACAGACTGGATGAGAAAGCCAAATTCACTCAAGGGTGGATCCCACTGCATGGTCAGTTCCATTGTGGGGCACGGGGTTCAAAATGCCATTGTGAGGCACAGGGTAGAAAATGCCATTGTGGGGCATGGGGTTGAACATGCCACTGTGGTGGACGGGTTGAAAATGCCATGGTGAGGCACAGGGTTCAAAATGCCATTGTGGGGCATGGGGTTCAAAATGCCACTGTGGGGCATGGGGTTGAAAATGCCATTGTGAGGCACAGGGCTCAAAATGCCATTGTGGGGCATGGGGTTCAAAATGCCACTGTGGGGCACGGGGTTCAAAATGCCATTGTGAGGCACAGGGTTGAAAATGCCATTGTGGGGCATGGGGTTAAAAATGCCACTGTGGGGCATGGTGTTCAAAATGACATTGTGGGGCATGGGGTTCCATTGTGAGGCACAGGGTTCAAAATGACATTGTGGGGCATGGTCAGTTCCATTGTGAGGCACAGGGTTCAAAATGCCATTGTGAGGCATGGGGTTCCATTGTGAGGCACAGGGTTCAAATGCCATTGTGGGGCACGGGGTTGAAAATGCCATTGTGAGGCACAAGGTTGAAAATGCCATTGTGGGGCATGGGGTTCAAAAAGCCATTGTGGGGCACGGGGTTCAAAATGACATTGTGGGGTATGGTGTTCAAAGTGACATTGTGGGGCACGGGGTTCAAAATACCATTGTGAGGCACATCGGCCAATCGCCAGCGTGCCTCCGCCAGCTGCAAAATGATCAGGCTGATTCTCTGACGAGTCGGAAAATGGCTCACCGACAGCTGGGCATCCCGAGGGGACATGGACATCCACTTGGACTCACCCGAGCTCGGCCTGTGTGGGGGAAGCGTTGGTGAGGGTTCCAGGGATGAAAACGACCCAGCAGCTGATCCACCAATGGACACCACCGCAAGCCCTGCAAGCTCTTCTTCAGCGGGCCACAACATTCAGGGAAGCGGCTGCGGGCAACTATGGAGGATGTGGAGGATGAAGATGACCGCTGGACCCAGGACTTCCCTTCAAAGTCTCGAGCCGGCGTAATTCTAGAGGAGTGCAGTACTCAGTTTGAGAAACTTCGCCAGAAACAGAAGGACGGGGGAGTATATGTGCGGTGATCCACTAAGCGCACGCCAATCAAAATTCTTACCTATTTGGGTGAAATCACCTCGTCTCTATGGTAGCAGACAGAACTTCATGACCAGTCGTAATTTTAGCCGATTTCGTCTGGGATTGAAGATTCAGAACCGCAGAAAGCTGTTTTATGGACAAATTTTTCATTTCGAGGGGGGTTGTACCGCGGGGGAAAAAGCGCGAAATTTGCCCGAGAGTTGAAAAATTTAGTATACCTCTGTGGCCGTGAGGATGATTCTGCGCAGCCTTTTTGCACTGAAGAAGAGATTGTATGATACCTTTGAGCTCAACGGATCCAAGGGTGGACAATTTTCGATTTGGTGGTATGACATCGCACCGAGAAAGGAAATTGATTGACGTACACAACCACCGGCTACCACCGGACCGAGATCAAAAGCGCGAAATCCGAGCTGCAGATTTTTGTTTTTTAGTTTTCAAACTTTTGGTCCAAGGCATCTCTAGAGTGCCTTCTTCTGGTACTATTCACAAATTCTCATCATAATCTGGTAAAAGCTCAGGTAGTAGTGACAATTTCCAAATTGGGACTCAAACTTGTCACAAAGTTCTGTCTGCTACCATACGTGTTTTTTGGTAAGTAGATCATTGGTTTGTGTAGTACATGTTGAATCCCGCTCTTAAAACACGTCGAAAGCATAGCGGGAGGAAGAACGACGTGGTAAGTTGTGGAAGTACAAGCGGCTGCTCGGCCGCTTTGCGGCCGAGCATCCCCTTCGTGCGATGCAAATTCAACCTAATTGAATGTTCAGTTGAGGATTGCGCTGAAGAGGTGACTCAATGAAATAAATCCCATGCTTGAACTGAACACATCCCTGGCGAATTCAATTTAGTTGGATGTTCGTGTGAGAATTGAGCTGGGGACGTGCCTGTAATTCGGAATAAATCCAATTTGAACGCTTGAGCCGAGCGTTCCACAATTTGCAGATCGGCGTGCACAGCATGAGAGGGAAGAGAGAGATCGACGAAAGTGATTAAAAGCTGGTGGAGTTGTTGAAGGCATGGCGGAAAGATGGACAAAAGAGGTTAAATGAAGCGGAGAAGTCCGAGCGGGTGTGCGGACCGCGCCAATGAGCGCCAGACAGCGGCAATCAAGTGCAGTTTAAAAGCTTCGGACACTGCTGTACGTGCTCCCAGGAATTCAGTGGCGTAGTGGGCGGCAAATCGATAGTAACACAAATGCTGGTAATGCAAGGGAGGATAGAATGGGGATACCGTTGAATACGACCAGGCACGGGTTGGGTTGAAAAGCCGAATTAGATGTCACCCATATCAGCGTTGGATGTGAATCAAGATGCGCAGTGTGAGTAGAATTCTCCTAGACAATGTTTGAACTTGCAGGTCAAGTCATCAGGGTGTACAAGTGGTAGATCTGGGCCCCAGCAGGTCTGGACACAAGTGAACAAGTGGCCGAAATACATTACAGCAATTGGCAGTACCGAAGGCGTGAATCAGAAAATTGCTGTTTTGGGCAATTTTCAATTCGCGCGACCGATTTGCCCATAACTCGATGGGATCTTGACCAAATGAACTGAAACCTAGCTAGATAATTCGGCCTAATTCATACACAATTAGTGATAGAAAAATATCAGCAAAAGACTTTATTTTTCATCATCTATCATATCAGTATCGTCCAACTGTTGAATTCTGTTACTGAACTCAAATCTTGTCCAAACAAGGTGAGTTCTTGAGAGAGACAAAATATGAGTGTATACTGTATTGTCATAGAGCCAAAAATATGAATATATCTTTCACTGACCTTCCTTCGTCTTCCGAGGGCACCTTTTGCTCTCAGAAGAGGAAGGAGGTCAATGAAAGGTATATTGATACTTTTGGCTCTATGACAATACAGTATGCACTCATATGTAGCCTCTCCCAAGAATTCACCTTGTTTGGACAAGATTTGAGCTAGATAGTTGAATTCAACGGTTGGAACATGCTGATATGATACAGGGTGAAAATAAATAAATTCTTTGCTGATATTTTTCTATGACTAATTGCGTATGAATTAGGCCGAATTATCTAGCTAGATTTCAGCTCATTTAGTGAAGATCCCATCGAGCAATGGGCAAATCGGTCGCGCGAATCGAAAATTTGCCCAAAACGGCAATTTTCTGATTCGCGCCTTCGGTACTGCCAATTGCTGTAAGTCGTGCCCGGAGTGGTCGATTGAAATACATTCAATGTAGTAGTTGGGTGGGATAAATCACTCTCTCTTTGAACCCAAATAAAAGGTTAAGTAGTGTGCATGAAGTACAATCCAAAATTATGCAAGACTACATTCGGTGGACGTGTGGTTCGAAAGCTCCTGTCCCAGAATGTTCGGACATTGCATAAATAATATCAATGAATGGATTGAAATTCAGTGGTCCATCAATGTAATAGGCTGAGATACCTGGGTGGATGAGCCCACCTCGAGTGCAGTTTGGAATCTCAAGGAATGTAAAAAAGATACTGCATATGTGCCTTGATAGCGTGAATTGTAGACAGCACAAATAAACAGTGAAGTGGTGCGAGCTAGTGGTAGTGCGAGTGTTGTGTAAACCAAATTAAATGTATGGAATAGCTCGAAATTCCTGTGGGAAATAACTGGCCGTCTCCACTGACAGGTTTCACAAAATAATAGAGCTGCCAGGATAGATAGATTGATGTCTGAAACATGGTGCGTAGTTTAAGGGGTGCTTCTGTGGGGCAGCGAAGCGCAAGCACCATCCGATGGACTTGGTATTCCCGTTGTTGTACAGCTGTCCAGCAATCAGTGAAATAAATGACTGGAGTTGCTCGAGCACTTGCCAATTTATACGCAGGAAGTTTCCTGGGGTAGCCCTCTATACAGGTGCCCTGGGCTTCGGAACCAATCTTGGCGATGAAGTTCGCCACGAATGGTGTACCGTCTGCCTTTTGGTAGTAGATGTTGCCTTTGGCGTTGGGATCGGTGCGAAAGAAAGAGACATCAATGTCGTGGGCGGACAAGTAGGTCTCACCCATGGCCTGTGCCTCCTCAACAATGCGGGCATAGAAGGTCTTTCTGGTCTTCCAGTCGATATTGCAGCGACGCAGGGTGATTGAGCTCATGGTACCAGCGGGGATTCAAAGAAAGTGGGAAGGAATGAGAGAGTGGAGTTCGAAGTGAGACTAGGTGATCCATACGATGCCTTTTATACAGCAGCAGGCGGGTGCGGTCGGGAAGTTTGTGGAAGGTCAGAGAATGCTCGACCGGGAACCTCAAGGAATGTCAGCGAATATTTAAGGAAATTTCCGAATGCTTCTCCTTACCAGCGCAAGCGATTGAAGCGAAGTTACCTCTGTTAGCAATCCGTTAGACGAGTTCTGGATGCCTCCGCTTGTTGGGCGTGTGGGGTTCAGCGGGCATTTTGAAAAGCATGACCTGGTGCAATAGAGGTGCATTCAAATGGCTGCCATTGTGAAAAGGGTGACCTGGTGCAATGGAGGTGCATTCAAAGGGCTGGCACTTGAAAAGCATGACCTGGGGCAATAGAGGTGCGCTCAAATGGCGGGCATTTTTAAAAGCATGACCAGACGCAATAGAGATGCAATCAATTTCAAATGGCTGCCATTTTGAAAAGCATGACCTGGCACAATGGAGGTGTATTCAAATGGCGGGCATTTTGAAAAGCATGACCTGACACAATAGAGGTGCATTCAAAGGGCTGGCATTTTGAAAAGCATGACCTGGCACAATAGAGGTGCATTCAAATGGCAGGCATTTTGAAAAGCATGACCTGATGCAATAGAGGTGCATTCAAATGGCTGGCATTTTGAAAAGCGTGACCTGGTGCAATATTAATAGAGGTGCATTCAAATGGCTGACATCTGCGCAGACCATTTCAATTCCAGTGAGGTCCGAGGGCCATTTTCTGAGGCGCACGGGTTGGGAAGGGATACAATCAGCGGCAGTGCCTGTCCCCAATAGACAATGCTTGGGACGAAAAACCAAACAACATCAAGCAGGGAGAAAGGGGAAATACCAAATAGGTGCAAATATTGCCTCAATCTTTTTCCCTTTCTTCGTGAAAAACTGGAATGGGTACAGATTTTATGCCGGATTCATGTTCTACTGAAAGAATGAGTCCTCTGGCAAGTTTATAGGAAATTTAACCGCCGGCGACTGCTGCTGGACAGTATTCTTTGAATTTCCAGGTAGGTTCGGTTAGGTCCGATTTTTGGCCAAATTTTCAGCCAAACCTGACATCAGGCATGGTTTGGGTGATTGTTCAAACCATTTGAGGTTCAGAACAGGTTCGAACCTCAAAGAAATCCTTGGAAACGGCAACACAAATTACAGCACGAACACATAGGCACCCATTTTTGTGAATTTTATCGTGTTGCCAAAGGAGATATCTGGCAGAAAGCCATCGCAAGTGTCCCGCCTACCTTAAGTACTTTTATCAATTTTTCATAGAGGGAACGGCTGAGGTTACTGTACTATTTCGACCGTAAGTCAAGTCACAGGTCTTCAAACCCTGTACGGAAATGTTGCACTTGAAGGCGTTGCAGCCGACATCGGGGTGGTAGGCATCCTTGCCCACGACGCTCCCTCTCGTATTTCCCAGTTGGTGGCTGCGGTCCATACTGTCGCGAATACAACGCCAACGATCGTGACGCCGTTCACAATCATCATCAAAGAACATTGAACCATTGGGCCTCCGGCCAGTGTTGCCCATAAGGCCTTAATTTCGAGTTTCGAAACCTTTAAGGCCTTGTTAAGGTTAAGGCCTTAAATTTAAGGGCATTTGACGGCCTTTAGAACAAAAATTTCCACGGTTGGCCATGCAGTAAGTCCACGCTGCTGGGCGGGGAAAAATCGTGCTCAGTCTATTACAGTCGAAGTTGTCTTAGCCCATACCCCTTGGTGGACACCTCAGGGTATGGGCTATTGTAGCGTATGGGTTTGGGCAGGGCTGGGGAAAAAATCATTCAAAATGGTCGGAAATTGTTTCTATGGGTTTGTAAGCTACGGAAAGTATAGTAGAAGCACAAAAATGTGTTTCTGTGTCTCTCAGTAACCGCACTCATTTCTGCACAAGATAATCAGTAATAGAAGTGTCGACAAGATGTTTGGTAGCCTTGCGACGCGTTTCCCGACCAAAAGCGGATAGAAGGGCCTCGAGTTTGCGTGCGAACGGGTCGCAGAGCTCAGAGTTGAAGCGGATCAAGGTTGAGGCAGCTTCAAGCGCGACTTTTCTAGTGGGCTTCGGGACGACTGTATCGCCTTCGTCATCCCCACCATTGATTTCTCTCCCCTCCTCGCCACGCCGCTTCTGCTGTACAGCCTCGCAAATCGCTTCGTCGGACACCTCTTCGATCATCACCTGTTCTTCGGCCATATTCATAAGTGGCTCGATGTCGAGCCGGTTCCCCTGCGGTAACACGCCGATTTCCTGCAGATTATTCATCGATTTCGACAGCGCTGCCTCGGCTTCCATCACAGGATCCTCCGACTCGTCATCTAGGCCAAGGACCATTTTTTCGTCGGGAAGAATGCCGGGCTTCTTCCAGCAATGGGCGACCGTCGCGCCAAGCTAGATCTGCAGACGCATTGCTTCTAGTTGATTGATATCATAGATGTCCGCCGGGGGTATGTCCTGGTCATAACGATCAAGAGCGCGCTGCATGTAATGCCGTCGATAATGAGCTCTGAATAAGGACCGGCACGGATGGTATCCGCGGATGAAAAACGTCAGCGCAGGCGGTTGGTGGTAGGCAGAGAAGTTTCCCCCGGTGTAACCCTGGAGCCGTCACTACCATGTAGCCAACGTAGATTAATTGAATATCCACTTTCATTATCTGTAGGCAGCAGAGCCTCTTTGGGGCAGTTGCATGACTCGTATCCACCGGGTTATAGGAGATTTTCCCTGTCTTATAACCTGAGGACAACCCAAGGACAACCTAAGGACAACCCGATGCCAACCCGATTGTTTGGGGATTGCAAAATAGGCGGGCCCTTCGTGATCGATTATCCCAGCTTACAATCGATTTCACAGGTTGCGTATCGATTGCGCCGGTTACGCGCGGTGACAACTGTCACGTAATACTCCGGGATTTTTCGTGATGTGCACAGCAATGTCGATGGTTGTGTACGCTGCGGACATGCGGGGAATATTGGGTAGGGGTGCGGGGTTAGCCATGGTGGTAAGTAGTTGAACGGCAAAACGTCAAGTACATAAACATCAACAATTTCGTCATCAAATCTGACACGTATGCATCACGTGCTGCACAACCACCTCGGGTAGTGCTCCGTGCATAGCCACCTACGGCTTATGTACTATGCTTATGAAGAGTCGTGCGAAATCAAGTTTGCAAGTTGCGGAAAGAAGGAAAAGAGAGAGACTTACGAGTATGATTGCGGACCAAACTTTGTGACAAGTTTTTGTCCCGATTTGGAAATCACTACTGACACCCCAGTTTTTATCGAGATACAATGTTATCGTGTGAATAGCACTATAAGAAGGTCCTCTATAGATCCCTCGGAGCAAAACTTTGAAAAGTGGAAAAAATGTTTTTTGTCAGGAAGATTTTGCGTTTTCGGTCCGGGCCGGTAGTAGCCGGTGGCTGTACCTTGCATCAATTGCCTTTTTCGGGTCATAGGTGTGCCTATGTCGGCCTCAATGACCGTCAAGGAGCATGGAGAGCCATTCAATGCATTTTTCACGTGGAAATGTCTTGCCAAGAGGATTTCCAATGTGCTAGATGCTCCGAGAGGTACACTATTTTTTGTTCAGTCGGCCAAATTTTGCGTTTTATTTTCCCACGGTACAACAAGGCTCGAAACAAACTTTTTGTTGATAAAACAAGGTTCTGGGGTTCTGAATCTTCAATCCCAAGTGGAAACAATCAAAATTACGGCTTGTCATGAAGTTCTGTCTGCAATCATACTCTACTATTAAAATCAATTCGTCAGTCACGCGTCACGGGGGTGCTTGGCGTGACGAATTTTGGAACCTTGTCACGCGTCACGGAGGCTCTTGACGAATATACTTTTCGTCACGGTCAGTTCAAAATTTCGGTTCAGGGCTGCTCTGAGCAAGTTTCCTTAGCTGCGGACACTCTCCCTACAATTTTCTCGCAATTTTCAAGGTTTCTTGTTTCAAACCTCACAAACATCGTGCTTCAGACCAAATTCAACCGAAGTTCAACAGTGAAAAATGGATTTTTTCCTGTTCAACAACAGATTTGCTCAAATAAATTTCTCAGATGATTCCTAAGTCATCCTAATGGTTATTCTACATGCCTTGCAACAGCTGGAATATTTCCAGGGTTTGACGAAATTTTGGGGGTTGTCACGCAGCTGGGGACCCTTTGACGAATTGACGAAGTGATATTTCGGGTCACGCATCACACCCCTTGACGAATTGAATTTAATAGTACAGTACATGGAGTCATGGACTGAAAATTTTTTCTCGGCCAAGTTATCAAAAAAAGCCAGACAGCTTCAAAAATGCATTTGGAATAGTTTAAATTGTGTTGAATGGAAAAGAGAGGGCCCCATGTACATACCACCAATATGGTGGTCAACGTGCACCAAATTTATTTGGATTTTTTGAGTCCCATTTGACGCTGCTGTGGAAGAGTTAAGTTGAAGGGCAAATGTCACCTTCATGTCACCTCATCTTGAACCACGTGCTACAACCCCAATTCAAGCACGGTTCGGGGGATTCTGAAGAGGCAGATCATCACAGGTACGCAGTAATATATCAAGTTCCGGATGTTGCAAAAATAGAAAGAGGGGAAAAACTGGGGAGGGAGAAGAAACAAATTGGATGAAATCTCAGAATACCCCTGTACTTGGTACCCACATAATATATGGGTCCAGGTTGAGCTGAACGTCGCTATTGTGTCGGTAGAACAATGTCGGATCATCGGGCCGTCGTACACCGCTACCACGTTATTCATGTTCACCCCAAAAAACCGACTCAATAGAAATAAAATAAAGAAACTGGGCCTCAATTGGCCGTGGGGAATCTAAGTTGTCCCATATTCTTTTTTTCCCCGTCCTCTCTCCCGCAGCCATGAAATTCGTGTCAAAATCGGGAGTTATTTGCCATAACAGAGTGAAAGAGTCCGGGTAACAACCCGAACAATTATATATGGCTACAAGATGTTGGACAAGTATCTCTGGTGACCTGCGCCAATGGTACACAAACCCTAGAGTAGGTCTTTTGGCGCGGGTTACTGACATCCAGATGAGACTGGCTGCATATTCGAAAAAATTCAGCAACTAGATTGCATGTGCAGTCAGAGAGTACCCCCCGAAGCTCTTGTCTGAGATTTCTATCCACTCTAGAACTGTACATTCAATTATCTCACAACATTAGATTCCAGTCAAGGCGAAATTCACTGTTACACATTTTTTGGAATGTGATTCATGAATACACTTACCCCCCCAACCTGAGATCACAACCGTCCTCGGTTGTACCGACAGACTGAGATTTTTCACTCAAATGAATTGAACTGAGGTCTTTTCAATCTGTGCTAGACCCAATTAGAGCCCGAGCCAATAGAGCCCGTGAACGAAACAGCACTCTAGGAATACCATTTCATTGAAATCCTTTCAAGAGAAGGATAAAAAAAATTGAGGCTGATCTATGTCTCCATTTACTGTATAGACAGTCAACCCGCCTCAAAAGAATACAAGTTCAAGCATGTCTGGCTTGGCCAGAGTACTGAAAATCATTCAAGAGGGAAAGTATCCTGTACCATTAACCCTCTGCTGTGAATTTAAATCACAGTATTGAGGACGCTCGGGCTGGCACAGAGTGTATTTTGGAGAGGATGACCCACGGAACCGCGAGCTCCGGATCCCGGACTTTTGGCAGGACAAGTACTTTTGTCAAGTAAAGTAAATGGAAAGTACAAGTTAAGTATGGTAAAGTTCCTTCAAGTACAGCTACGTACCAGCTAAGTACATTCAAGTATATTAGAATGCAGTTGAATTAAGGGCCCAGGGACAAGTATAGGCCGTGTAATGCGACATACATGTGATTCCGAGAGACTTATCGGGGGCCGTGAAGTGTGCAATAACCACGGTTTGGCATGTTAGTGTTACTGTACAATTCAAACAGTTCGCGTGCGTTGAATCCCAATTGGGAACCCTCAACGCAAGCCATGGGATGGTGGGTGCGAAGAATTTAAATACTGGCGAGCATTAGTCATCAGAATAATGAGAGAGAGATGAGTAGGAAAATGAGAGAACGCACCTGGCGAGCAGTAAATGGCAGGAGTGAGATGTAGCTCCCATATTTCCCCTGGCCTTTTATGCTCGCCGGGTAGACACGGTACCCAGGCTAACGATCGGCAGATCGGTCCACTCGCGCGGGGCGGTACGCTGCTTGCGCCGTGGGCCGCGCAGCAGGAATACGGCAGCCTATCCATTCAGCGCCCGAGGTGTAAGACCCCGGCATGGAAAGGGTGCGATGTTCTTGCTAGATCGAACCAGGCGTGCCCGTTAGACTTGAGTAAATGATCATTTAAACCCGACTAACTGGCTTGCGTTGAGGGCGCACGCGAGGATAGCAAGAACGCAGCCGCGTCGTCAGCGCGGCCGACGACGGGCTCTGGATTGAATTCGACCGAGGACTGCTATGAGGCTATTAGGTTTTTTATTTTTTTTATTTTTTTATTAGGTTGGATGGAGGAACGGTGGATAAGACGCGGTCGAATGGGAAGGGGATCGTGCGCAGCGGCGCAGGAAGCTAACGACGGACGGCGTCGCGCAGAGGAGGGTCGGCGAAGACCGGACGTCCGTAAATCATACCCTGGAGCAGGACCGGATTTTTCCGGATGTAGATTTGGAACGTATTGGAGGACCAACGGCCGGCAGCTTGGATGATGTGTGGTAAGGCGCCAGATTCCGCGAGACGAGTTGCGCCGCTGGCGCGCATTGATTGACCCGCGACAGAGGCCGGGAAAAACTTGCGCAGGCGTGAAATAAACCACGAGCGAGTTGGGACGGTGCCGTTCGCGCGAAGCCAGAGCTGGGGATGGTATGGGAAAAGCTTGTCGCGCGAAGCGATGTAGTCGCGGAAAGGCTGGTATGGGTCGGCGAGGCCAGACAACTTCTCGATCATCAGGGCATTGGCCTCAAAAAAGGTGTCAGCCTTGTGGCCCGGCAGGAAGCAACCATACCCCGACTGGCGCCAGGTGACCGAAATTCGCTGAGAAACTTTGCGCGGGTTTCGGAGCGAAACTTTATCGGGGTACGTGAGCTCGCCTAGGCGCAGCAACGCGTAGAATCCCGTCAAGAGTTGGCTCACAAAAAGAAAATCGTCGTATGTTGCGACCCCGAGAGCGACGCGGTCGCGCAGCCAGGAGACGACGACGATTAGGTCCCAGGTGGTAAGAGGTTGCTTGCGCTTCGTGACAGATCCGCGCACACGCTTGCAACCGGCCAAGGTTTTCGAAACGAGGCGCGACTTTCTGCTCTTTCGAACTTCAGGGAAGTGATCTTCAAGTTGGTTGCATATTCCGGAGAGGTACGAGTCTACGGAATCGGGTTTAATGTGGTGGCTCATGTAGACAGTATAAAAGCTCAGCGTCTCGGGCGTGGGTTCCAAAGGGAAGGAGTGTGGTCGACAGATTGTGATGTAGGAGTTTAGTGCTGAGGTTTATGTGGAGGCGGTGGAGGAGTCGATGGAAAAACCTAGAGCAATTGCTCGCTCATGGACCAAGCGGTCCAGCGTCCACGGCTCTCTAGCGGGTTGCCGGGACGTGCGAGACAGTTCAATCATTCCTCTTCAGCCCCCAGCGTCACTCGAGGGGGTGTGAAAGGGATGTTAGGCAGGGGCCTGGAAGCGTCGATAATGAGATCGGGGTGAACGGCAATGGCCTTGGCGTTTCTCCAGCGCGAGAGGGCGTCGGCCACCACATTCTTCTTGCCCGGGAGAAGCAAGACTCGGAGCTTGAAGTTGTTTTGAAGGAGGACATCGACCGAGGATTTCAGAATTTCATTGTAAAGAGGGAGTGCGTGCAGTGAATTGAAGATGTCGTACGTGTTACTGTTGTCTGTCCAAACAGTGATCTTTCATACGATTACTTTGCCATTTGCGCACACGAGCTCCGCTATCCGATGAAGACACCAGGAAATGCAAAACGCTTCATAGTAGAAGATGAGATCGTCAGGAGCAGCCATTGGAGGCAAGGACTGCAAGCCAACCCCGAGTGCGGGGAAGTAAACTCCAAGCCCGGCAAGCGAAGCGTCGCAATACGCAACCACATCTGCGTCTGCTGGCTCCCAGTCGAAGGAATCGAGGAGTAGAATCCCGGACGAAGCTCGGACATGGCGCGCAAACCAGGTGAGATCTTTGACGACGCCGCTGTTGGCGAAGATACCTGCATCGGAATTAGTCTTCCCTTCATCTTCTCGTAGACATGTGACAATGCTGGCCTCAAGAGCGGATACACGTTGAGTGCCCAGTTGACCCACCCGGCCAGCTGCTGAAACTTCCGCAGGGAATGGCGCCGACCTCCAGGGGAATATGACAGAACTCCTCCACGCCAGCTAGAAGCTCGGCATGCCGAGGTTCTGACATCGTGAAAGTCATCGCGTTAGGGTCGACCTCGAACCCAATAACGGTGAGCTGTAGACCCCAGAGCTGCTTAGCTCGTTCGTGAGGCAGGCTGATGTCGTCCCAAAGACACAGAGTCTGCATCTGAGGCGTCGGGAACAAACCCTCATACGGACGATAGTAGCTCATGTCGTCCGCGAGGTCGACACCAAATGTATCGTCAATGTAGACGAAACTTTCAATGCCAAGGTCGTTTGCGATCCAATTCACGCAGCCCATGAATGAAGTCCAGATGCGCGCGGCGCCGCGGTTGCCAAAATTGTTGCAGCGGTCAATGTGGCGCATGCTGTCAATGGTTACGACTTGCTTGACTTGCCACAATTCATGCATCGGGAGGCGACGATAAGCCTGCGATACATCGGACTTCCACACCACAAGCTTCGCATCTGACCCATAGATGCGGCGCAGAGCCAGGATGCGATCCCCGAGGTTTTTGAGAGTGTCAAGTTTGGAGCCCGCAATTGCCTCGCGCGGTATCATGGAATTCAGGCTAAAAGTTCCCATCTTGTGATTGACAACCAGACGCAGCTTCTCCGACTGGGGCTTAGGGATGGCATGAATGGGCATGCTGTACATCGCAGGGAGAAGCTCGGGCCCGAATGCTGGCGAGAATCTCCCGAGCGCTATCTCGATATCGCGCTGCTCTCTCACAAACTGACGCTCCTTCGCCGTGTTTAGCGGGCAGTCGGAGACATCATATGTCTCTGGATAGGTCCCTGGTTGGGTATCGGCCCATGGTCAGAAACCCTCACGAAGACCTGTCACGACCGAGTCCACGAAGGGCCGATTCGGATGATGGGCAAGTAACGAGTCGAAGACGGTGATATTAATGGGTGTAACGAGTTTGAAAAGGTGCGGACTTTCTTTCAGGGTCTTCATTGCGGCCGGTGTGTACTCCGATGAAGGCAGACGTGGGAGAGGAGGATCAAACTCCGTTGACACCGCGGTAGGACTGTAGTCGTCCTCAAACCCGCCAGACCACACAAAATCTGGCCTTTTTCGCAGTTTTCGGGCATTTTGGGGGCCTGCGTGACGTTTAAAGGTTCGACAGAGGCTCGCGTGATGCGTGACATCGACCAAAATTCGTGATCGACAGAAAGGTGCGTGACGCGTGACTACCGATTTGAAGGGAAAGATACAGTACACGCTTGATCGGCCCTGGGCGTCTAGTACTGTACTAGTACTTAAACCT
This sequence comes from Mycena leptocephala, assembly GCA_029378395.1. Lineage (NCBI taxonomy): Eukaryota > Fungi > Basidiomycota > Agaricomycetes > Agaricales > Mycenaceae > Mycena > Mycena leptocephala. The sequence goes on from JARJLF010000353.1 coordinate 70,126, forward strand.
ATTTGCCACGTCACGGGCACACACTCCTCCTCCTCCTCCTCCTCCTTCCCCGATTCAGTTTTCATCCATGCCCCACGAAGCGACCAGGCCGCTGAAGCGTGGAAGAGCGTGCCTAACTTGCCGGTGCGCCCACTACCACATTTCTCTCTCTCATTGCTTATTCAAAGTCCTGCCACTGCAGATTTCTCAAAATTGTGCGTTTTGGCATTCAGTACCGACTCACATCACTGACTTGACATAACCTTTTCAGAAATGCGACGGACAGAAACCGGCATGCGGACCTTGTCTAAAACGTCCTAAAGAGGAACAGTGCGAATACTCCGACGGACCGACAAGGTCGAGGACGAAGGCCCTGGAGGAGACGGTGGCACGTCTCGAGGCTAGGCTGCATGACTTGGAGGATTCCCAGGACTCCACTCGCACAGTGAAGCTCCATTATCCCTACCTCGGGCCACCACCATCGCATGGATCCTTGAACAACCTCCACGAACTCAATGACAGACTTGGTCCCTTGCACCGTACATTACTTACGTCCTTCTGTCTCTAAAAGTTGACGGTCTCTCTCAGGTTTTCCGGAGCCGCCTGCCGACGCATCCGTCCAGACCGATTCGGAAGAATGTAACGCCAACGCGAATAATGCATACCCCGTACATTCCGTTACACATGCCCCAACAGGCGGCGCGTTTTCTCTCTCTCTCTACCTTCATTCTTGCTGAATCCTGTTCAGCCTGCGACAACGTATATCTTCCCATAAGCGACCTCGCTCTCATCCGCAAGGTCCTGGCGGGCTCTGGATTGGGTGTAGACGAGATGGCCACTCTCTTCGGGCGTTGCTGTTTTTGTGATTGTTTCTTCTTGCAAACCTTTCTCGTCCAACATACAGTTCATTGTCTGCATGCATAATGCATTTTTAAGCTGTCTCCGATGTATGCCTTCTTGTAATCCAATCCATGTCCACCACCGCGGTCTCATAAAAAGAAGGTTAACAACGAATAGGACTCTAGCTGATGAGAGATTTCGTTTGATCGGGAGCATGCGGGACAGCCGCTCGCGCAGCGCACCCAAAGCGGGGGCGGTCTCGGACATTGTTCCTGCGAGGATCGAAGCGGGATCGGAGAAGTGGCGGGGATGCGCGAAGCCGAGAAGCGATGTCTGTTTGCCAGGCCTCGACCCCTGGGGCTGCGGTTCGGCGAATTCAACTCAAAGAGTAGTGTGCGAGTACACACCGTTCATGACGCACCTTTTTGGTCCCTCTTCATTGTCGCTTTCGATGACTGCTGCGTCTCGGTCGCATGCTGGCACGCGATGAAATATCCGTCGTGTGTTGGAGGAGTAATTACTATCCTAGCCACATTTTGGTCTTGTTCCATGCTGCTTTCGTTTTCATCCAAGAACTGAAGACAACAGCCGTATATGTTCTGGGTGTGGGGAAACAGGAGCGGTGGTCCAATCCGTAACCGCTGCTCCCGTTGGTTGTCGAGGGCGACGATTACCAGGTCGTCTGTGGAACCTTTCAATCACCCATTTCACCATCATCTGAGACGAACACAGTACTTGGTGATTCTAAAAATTTCAGCCCATATTTTACGATCACGGGCACTATTATATGCGACTGCCTAATGGGCCTAGCCAGTGGGCCACTTGCCTAACCCAAGCTGCTTCGATAGAAAATTTGATATCTTGGCACCGGTGGGATGGAACACGACCTATGAGGATGCCGTACGTCAAGTTTGGAGGCATTTCGACACGGCGATCAACAATTGTGGGAAGTTTTTCATCAGGATGATGGCGTGTGAACACCATTTCTTATCTCCGAACAGCCTTGGCGTTCGTTTTACGCTTGTTTCTCCACCAATACCTATTCGATTTGCGAGGTTTTTGGCTCGTTCTCTTCCCCTAGTTTGGAGGCACGATCTTGGAGGCTGTCATACTCCAAAATGATACTATATCTCCTCCAGAGTCCGCGAAGAAGACCACATGCTGTCCCCGAACCGCACAATTGGGCCACCTCTATAACGGACCAGCTGAGTGTGCTACCAACTTATAACTTTGTTGGCGCAATCTATACCACTAAATGTGTAATCTCCCAAGTTTATGATATTTTAGCTGCGCGACTTCCATGTCACGGCGAGCAACTACTCAAAACCACCAAATTTCAGGTGCAGATAAAGATGGATTCTGTTTGAGGGGTTGGTTAAACTTGTGGGTGGCACCCTTTGAGCCCGGTTAGGTTCGAATACATCCTATGAACATGTTTATGTCTTAATTTGGGGACTCAACACCCTCTGTGCTTTGTGGGGCAAGCCGTTCAATTTGCACTGCCATTTCACGCCCTTACTTGGCCTGAAACGGAAATTGTTACGACCTTGGTATTGTTCAGATGTGGGGGTTATATGCATAGAATAGTGTGAATATATCCCCTAAACAATATGGGATGTCCTGTGGTGAATATTCCAAGAGCTAACGGAGAATTTAAGCAAGTGGCCCACTAGCCCGTTTTTGCCACTTTGGGATACTGCCGGAAAGAAAATTTTGGCGAGCCGTGAAACCATAATATAAATTCGAGGAAAAATTATCCATACACTCCTAAGATGCATGCCTTCCTCCCATACTGCGCATACATGGACATAATCATTACTAGGCGAAAAATGGCAAGGTGGCCCAGTACCCAGTCTCAGATAAGAGTACTTGAAGGGAAGGCATTTGATGAATTAACCGGGATGGAGTTCGATTTAAAAAAAGTAAGGAGAGGTGGTAAAGAGCGAGTGCGATATGTACATGTTCGACATCATTGTAATGTCCTTATATAACATCCTACTTGCCTCCTTTGCCCACGGGTAGAAATAACAGAACGCAGCCCGGCCGTCATAATAGAATGCCCGCACCATCGTCCAATGGTGCAAGAACCTGCGGCGAATGAGGCGGCAGAGGAGGCACCCGTTAAGTATTCGGGATTTTCGGATTTCGAGTTGAAGGAGGGTTCCCTTCGCCAGGCTGTCTCTGTTTGCGCTTACCATGTTGTGCCGGCTTGGGGGAAGCAAGCACAATCTTACAGGTTACGTTTGGGCGCTTAGGGCATATCAGAATGCGGCTTCAAGTCCGGCAGTAGGATTCCATGCTCCGACGTGTGCCGATTGAAGTCCCAGGGTGGCAAAATCAACAAGGTCGTCGTATTCAAATATATCTCAATATGCCCAGCCCCATATCGTATTATATTCATATCATATCGTATCGTATTCGGGCGTATTTCATGTTCTGAGGTAGACCTTGCCGTATCGTATTTTCAGCCAGCGCTAACCACTGCACCTGATCGGCGATTGGCTTCAAGTTGGCTTGGCTTTGATACCTGGCTTTGGCCTGGGTTCGGCTAGCTTTGGCTTCAGATTCTTCAAGCTAAAGCCAAAGAATGAGGTGGGCTTGGCTTGGCTTGGCTTCGGCTCAACCCTTGCCTTCGGGGCCAATTTTAGCCAGCAAATTTCAACATTTAATTTCGGTTAAAGCTGGAAACCACAACGATAATTACACTGCTTCAATTGTGTCTCCTCAAATTTCCGTTTCCCATCCTGTGGGGTCTGTAAAAATCATGGGGCACTTACAAGAGAGATGAAGTTTTTGTGAGCGATCACCGACATCGCCGATCATTGCGTCATCATCCCCGCATCAAAAAGCACTTATGTAAATTTCAAACTCCGGTCCAGCCCCTTGACAGCTCCCGAGATGTACCAGTCTGCGTACGGCAAACAGCCTCCCATACCCTTTGCCGTATTGCAGACTGGTTACGAGTCTACCTTCGAGCTACGGTCAGTGGTGGTGGGCAATTGACGGCTGCCAACTTTCGTTCCCACGCCTCAGCACAGGTTTGACTGACCGTCAACACGAACTGCATTAGCTGAACCAAATCTCCCCTGAAGAAGGTAGGATGTCCACGTTCCTGGGGCGGGATTGGGAGGTGGATCGTGGCCGAAATCCGTATTCATTGAGACGGGATCTGAAAAGGTTGCATGTAACACCAAATGATAATGCTAGTTAAACATACACACCATTGGATTCCGAGTTGTCCAAGTCAGAGTCATCCGAAAGGGGTCCCTGGTCAGCGGAATATCTGTGAGTCCCAAAGGTACTCTGAGTGGCCCAGAATGGGTGGAGGTTCTGTGGGATGGCTATAATTGCAGAGAGAAACCGGCGGGGTACAGTGAGGAAATCAGAGAAGGAATAGCAACTCAAACGTGGATCTTGATACCCCGGGCATCGACGTAGGCGGTCAATACGCATATGGGATACATGAGATCGGCAGAAGTGACGTGGGCTGACATCAAAGAGTTGAGACGGCTTAATGCCAGGTGCAGGAGAAAAGAATTGCCCTGCAAAATACCAAATTCAAACGCAATTCGAAATCCTGATTCATTCCCTCACCCAGAACAACAGTGCAAATCGTGAGATAGCAAGCCATGTAGACAGAGAGATAGAACGTCTCCAGGGACTTCACGCCAGGAACGAAATTAAGAGAAAGCCTAAGGAGAGTGCTGATTAAAAGACTGCAAAAGAGTCGAAAAATAATGCTAATGTGTTTGGTGAACCGTAGAGTTGAGTATCCATGAAGCCTAGGCTTCTGGTACCCTGAGAAGATGTTAATTATCTGTATGTAACAGCGGCAGCTGGCTCACCGGTCATGATACCAGAATCTGGAGTTATTGAGTGAAGGAAAGTTGTTAGTTCAAGTTCAGAAGAAGGAGAGTCAAGTGGGGGGGCTGAAAAGCCAGCCAAGTCATCCCGTTTTATGGACTTTTCGTCCTCAGGGTCGACGGCCTTCGGCTTTGGCTGAAACATCTGTATTACGCGTACCTTGCGCATAGTACGTACCTACTACTAATTTGCGGCCAGAAACGAAAACAGCATGAAAACTGTGTCAAAACTCATGGATTGTTGCTGGGTCTTGTTTTAACAGTGAAAACAGACTACATTTGTGAAGAATTCCGGTGATTATTCCTACAAGAACGCGAATACTGTAGTATTTCGTTCAATTCGTAAGGGGGTTTGGGGTGTGACATCGCATACGAACTGGACCTTTCGTATGCGGTCCCCATTTGGGAATTTGATCCGCCGGCGGCGCTCGGCTAACCTCGGCTAGCTTCGGCTAAGGGAAAATCGCCTTTGTGACTCAGTGACTTAAGAAAAATTTCGTAGATTTTGGGCGTGTGACATGTGACCATACGAATTGAACGAAATACTACAGTATAGGACAGGAAGTCATGCGGGTATGTAGCCAAGTGCCCGTGATGGCGGGACACAGCCTCCGGAGTGTGACCGACTTGGCGCGATGGCCGATCGATGGCCTGTGATGCGGCCGAGGCTTGCCGAATTTCGTTTTCGCGTTTTCGTTACTATTGATGGCCCACCTTTGCAAAAGTTTCTTGATGGAGGTGCGGCTGAAGCATCTGGGCTCGGATTCCTCTGAAATTTGGACTGAGGCGAGCCCTGCATGTCATTAGCTCCGTTCAATATTTGCAGACTTTTTGAGAAACTGAGAAGGGAGCCTAGAAGATGCCGAGAAGAAAACCCAAATTACCCACCTTTGCAAAAACTTTTGGCAGGCGATTGGCAGGTGATCAATGCCATCAAAATTTCCCAAAATCCGACTCTTGATTTTCTTTAGGGTTCAAATAGGGCTCAAGCATTCTATAAACTTCGCAGTACATTTTCAGATACTGGAATTATCTCCCTGTTTTATCCCGAGGCAATTGAGCTTGAATTGAACTCGCCAGATCGAATTTTTGCAAACGGGTACATTTTTGCAAAGGTGGGCCATCAATAGTAGTACCGAGAGATCACGCACCTCTTGGGCTCAACGGACATCAACTTGGCACGTGGCTAGCAACTAGACTCACGTGAGTCTAGGCAAATATAGACACCTAGACACATATAGACGGCACCTAGCCACTGCAATATTCCGTCAGAGTACTGTAACAAGGATCTCCGAGTATTGGGCCCAATTCTCGCTCGGTCAACACGTCGACCAGCTCGCATTGGGCCCGGGGTTCGGTAATAGGACACCTGGGAATAAGCTCCAGACTAGCTGGGTATTTCACACTCGATATTGATAAATGCGAGCCGCATCAGTGCGGCATCACAGTCATCAATACCATCAAGAATCCCGCCTCTCCCCGTAACTCGCACCCCCCGCCCTCAATAATGATGGGAGAATTACAAAACAAATATAGTATACCAAGTTTATTGCGGATGTACCTAAGTGAAATGAGGAAGCATTTGGCAAAATATGGTCCACCCTGTGACTTCCGCCGGTACTCGCACCGAAACGTCTTGAATTCTTGCCAATGCTACCCGCTCATTCTCCGAAGATATGTTGATGTTTGGTAAGTCTTCCTGCTTGCTTGTTTAACCACATTATAATTCTGGTTTAGATGCATTACATCTTCTTCGTCATTGGAACCTGGACTGGGAGAAGGACTGTTCGGAAAGTTCACCCGTAAGTCTCCATCTACCTTGTTGCTCATTTCCTGACTTGCCATCCATTTTTAAGGGACCACATATCGCTCTGTCTTCTCGGCAACGCGGAATTCAGCCACACAGCACTGACAGCACGGGGCATGTTTGTGGGCGGAGGCTGGTCGAAAGGCCAGGTCAGATTCGGATAAAAAATTCCTGCGGCAGGGACAGTGTAGGGATTGAGATATTCAAGAGCCTGAATATAAGCAGTCCAGTTGTATCAGGCTCGCGTAGGTCGGAGTAACACCAGGTGGAATTTTAAGAAGTTTCAAACTGCTGGAGGATACCGGCTCATGCACAAAGAACATCGGTGTCGTATCGTATATGTACATCATACACCCATTTTGCGAGTAGAATCATAATCCGGAGAGGCTCGCAACATACGCGTAGAACATTCAACCCCTGGCGAGCCGCGTTGTGGAATATTTTCTGAACTTTTGTGGCTGTGCACATTAGTTTACCTCTTCTCAAGGTAGAAGTGGAATGAGCGTTCGTTTTCTGCTGGAATCATGATTCGGAGAGGTGGATGCAGGTGCCCAATATGCATGCAAAAAAATTAACCCCCGGCGAACCGCATTGTGGAATATTTTCTGAACTTTGTGGCTGTGCGTATCTTTTTATTTGCCGTCGGGGCAGAAGTGGAATGCGCATTCGTTTTTCTGCTGGAATCATGATTCGGACAGGTGGATGCAGGCTCCTGACATACTCACAGAAAATTTAACCACCGGCGAACCGCATTGTGGAATATTTTCTGAACTTTGTGGCTGTGCGTATCTTTTTATTTGCCGTCCGCTTCATTTTCATACCTGCTTGTACGACGTTGATGTAAAACTCACTGGAGCGAGGGAGCACCTGCTGGTTAGATCATGCATGAGGCTGGACAATGATACTTACAGTTCTGATTTTGACGTCTGAATCCATGCTCAGCTGTTGGTGAGAGACCACAATACGGTGTAGGTAGCTAGATCACAATCGCCTGTCCAATGTGATGCTGCGCTGCACAATTTTTTGTACAGATCTGAGGCTCTTCTCAAGTCATGGATGAATTAAACCGAAACACCATCAAATGTTTGCAAAGAGAAGTCCGGCGTGAAGGAGGCTGGCATTGTCCAGCACCGGTGAAGTCGGCGCATAACATCCATTTTGCCGCACATCGGCTCGACCATTGTGCAGGCTGCCATATCTTTCAGATGGGATGAAAAGATGTTCCTGGACTGTAATCTGACCTATGATATCCCATTCCTTATCAGATTTCGGTGGAAAGAGTGAACTACCCCCGCCAGGGAGAATTTCTGCTGTTTTTTTTCTTGTACAATTCATGAATCTAGGCACACGCGACACCAGGCGTTGTAGTGGTTGCTGTCGGTCTTATAATGGGTCTTGTCCGAATGAAATGCTTCCAAGAGCGGCGACTTTTCAGGCATGGACTTGATAGAAAAGGTCTAAAGGCAAAAGGGCGCGATTTACGCGTTTCAAGCCAGCAAGACCCGGTCAAAAAATGAGCTGAAATGAGTCCATACAGGCCAATTTTGTGTTTTGCTGTGCGATTCAACACAATGGCCGGCTCGGGAACTATGTGGGAAACAATTCCTCGTCTTGCTCGAATCACACGGCACGCCGAGGCCGATGGTTGAATTGCAGTTGTTTGGGTTGACATGCAGAGCCCTCAGGGCTCGTGCGCAAACGTCAGCAGGACCCGGTCAAAAACACCCTGAACTACGATGAGCTACAGACCTTTGGTTGACAACCACATGGCACTCTGTGTCCATGGGGTGACTCAAAGTATCGCTACTGCCACTACAAACTCACAGGCTAACACTACAAAAATTTCTGCCCCCAAACCTTATATTTCCTGAGCTCAAAGGCCTAAGGTCATCACATTGAAAGACATCGCCACTTTGGCAGACCGGTCAAACATGAAGATAGTCGTACATGTTCGGTTGTAATCTGAACACAGTATTGGCTTTTCACTTTTCGTTGAACAGTGATTGGTGTTCAAGGCAGCGTCTCTGTGATTTCTAAGGCATCCGACAGTACGGCCCAACCTACCGCCCAAATCTAGTGACATCATCATCATCAGCTACAAATATCATCCACAATTATTGCATGACAGCGGCGTTGACCATACTAATAAAAGCACAAAGTCCTCAATATTTCCTCGTAAAAGAAAGCACAAGGACGAGTCGCTGATGATGCACACCCGAGAGATACTTGGAAACATGCTGTATTGCCTCCAATTCACCCCATCATGAACTCACTTCCGTGTCTAATGCCTCAGATGGAGCCCATGCAGCTCAATTTGCCCTATTGTCCTTCATCCTGAAAGAAAGGTATCCTCGAGCACTTCACTGAAATTACCCCATGCGTGGGAGTGGAGCTGGATGTCAAGCCTTTTTTTTTCATTGCAAACTACAAACGGTGTGTCGTAAGAAGTCTACAGACGATTTCTGCATTCTCACTTGCTCTCTGTCTATCACTCGACACAACTCTATCCGCGTCGGTGCAAATTAATTGAACTGAAACAATCGCAAATTGTCGAGAAATACCATCAACCACCCCGTTTTCGCTGATTTTGTGGTCTAACAACGCTTGGCGCCCATCGGCGGCGCAGCTTCCTGCGCACACCACTCGCTTGCTACTGCTGGGCGATAGCCAGCACAATTCTAAGCAAAACTGTCGGACTGACTGAAACACCCTTGGACGACTGCATGAACCCACTTGTATTTCGGCCATTTTGGCAGTCGGTCCAAGGGTATAGCTGCAGTCGATCTGAGTGTGCGCAGGCAGTCGATTTCAGGGTTTCGTGGCAGTCAGTCCCACTGCAAATATCAATTGTATTGATTGCGTGAAATCTAATATATTAACCGCTATATACATCGCATATAGTGCTACTAGAGGACACCCTCCGGTGTCCGGTACTGAAAGACCATGTCAGCATTGTATAAGTACGGCGGAGATACAGAGAGATGCAAGATATACATACTAAAATTTTGTGCGGGTGAAGGTTGGGTAGACCGTTGACTGCGGATGAGCCAGGGAACCTCAAAATCAGGAAGGCGAGACCGACCGGCCCCCAGCTGCTGATCCAGCCAATACCAATCAAGATGAAGGAGTAGATGTCGTCGGCGGCCAGGCCGAGTAGAGCAAGGAAACGAGGCAGAGACTGCAGAAGCCGAGACAACTGCAGCTGCGGCAGCGAAGAGCAAGAAGAAGCGCAAGGCGGCCCGCACATCGTTTGCGGACGCCTTGGAAGCTAAGTTCCTGAGCTTGCGTGCACTACAACCTGCCGTCGTATCATCTGGGACGAGTACTTCCAGAATGCCACTAAGGGTATGTAACCATTGCCGACTGAAATATCCCGCTCAAAAGCTTTCCATAGCTTCGTTAGACTTTGTCCTTCCCGAGAGTGCTCGGTGCTGTGACGTTTGCGAGGCCCCGCAAACTTCAATCATTGGGGTCTGGGTAGCCATGAAATGCAGGAGATAGCCGTGTCGACATGAAGGGGTGGGCTGCAAGCCACGAACGGAAAGTCATTGCGCACCTGCCGCATCAGACCGGACTTTAAAGTGCACTGTGCGTAAATGGCTGATGTCCCATCCATAAAATCGACTACCCGGAAGCGCAATAAGTTCTCCCTTTCCTCACTTCACATCCAAAGCCGAATGAAATGGACCCATGCACTGAGTGTTATGATCTTCATTAACTGCTTACTGCCAGATGAGGCTACATACATGGGGCCTGTTGATTTGTACCAGGGCAGTATATAGCGGAAAGAGAGACCGGACAGATGTAGCTTTCCCCTCTGTGACGCTCTACTCACCCCATATCGCGGTATTCGATACCATCCAAAGGAATGGGGCACAGAATTAAGTCAACAGCTTTTGTAGCTCATTGATTTTTTATAGACCCAAAAATCATGAAGAGCTTTTCAATCTTTGTCATGCTCAGGCCCACAATGTCGTCGAGCGCTTTCTTGGTGTAGTGATGCGCCGTTGGGCTCTCTTCAATCGTGGTCCTGAATATCCGATGGAAGTCCAATCAATGCTCGTTGCGGCCATTGCAGCGCTGCACAACTTCCTTCGTGTTCATGACAGTGGAGATGATGCCATGGATCTTGGTTCTGCTATACAGGATGCACCACAACGGGAGGGTTCTAGCCACTTGAAGGAATTTATTCAGGCTGAACCCCGGGAGGTATCTCCCCCCCGAATTGCTGGAGCACCCCAACTTTGTGACGCGTGACGTCACATCATTTGTCACGTACTGGGGGACGAGTCACTAGTGTCCCCCAGACCCCCTGCCTCTTCGCTGCACCGCCTTTTCCGCTGGCGCTACCATTTCCCGCTGGCGCGGGCCCTTTTTTAATTAATTTTTTGGATGTGATTTTCCTTCAGTAAGTTATATTTGTGGGACTCTTTCGGGCGCCGGCCCGGACGGCTAGGGTTTCCACCCCAGTCCCAGACCGCTGGCGCGGGACCTTGTGTTCGCCGCTAGGCCCACTGCGTGGTGCCAAAAAAAAACGTGTTTCACGAGGGTTCGAACTCACCTTTCACAAAACGGCAAAAACAAGACAACAGGAGAGACAACCGCTCGGAGACGAAACCAACGGAAGGGAGCTCTCATACCGGCACCGGGCCGTCTGTGACGTCAGCAGCACTTCCTCGATCAAGGGCGGTGCCTGTCCCCACACACAGGTGATGCCCGTCCCCACACCGTGGTGGCCACCGCCACCACGCCACTTATTAGTTACTCTAATTTCACCGTTCAGGTTCGGTTTCGCGTTCGAACGCGTTCGAACCAAAGAAGCTTCGGGCTTCTCGGCGATGCAAAACCTTGTCTAAAATGACAGAGGGTGCATTCTTTCAACGAATGCAATAGCTTTTGAGATCCATTATAATGCTCCATGGGAGTATATAGAGCAAAATATGCTCACTGAAATAACTGATTAAAGAAAAAAAATGGGATTAATTGCAGTGAAAAGAACAGCCCGCTGGACCTGCCACATGCTAAGCCAGGTGGGACGCTGTCCCAATGGCCCCCGGCTATGTAATGTTGGATTCATCTCCGTTCAACAAAAATACTGATGCGCTGCAGCCCGTGCATATGCCCGCCGGGACCGTGCTATTGCGGCGTGAATTTCAACATGTACAGTTAATGGCCGTCCCACCCTTTTTTGTTTTGTTTTGTTTTGTTTTGTTTTTTTGCCGATTTCAATCTCCTCTCCACGTTTACGCGACTTCGAATTCCATCTACTATTGTTTACCTATACCTACATGTGCAAAATTTGGATGTTGTGGGCGTAATTCGGGTCTACGGTAGCTTCCCTTCGTGCTAACTGGCTCTGGAATCGATTATTGAGGCCACAGAAAATCGAACTGATGAGCTTGCGAAGGCAGTGCAATGTCTTGTGACAGCGGAATGATGTGTGACCGGGCTCTCTCTTCCTGACGACGACGACGCTCCGCCACGTATCTCGCGATGCAGCCACAAGAACTGTGGATCTATCTGCCCTCGTATGCAGAGGATTCCATTGTCACCTCAAATTCCGGTGGTATTACGTTGCAGGCGCACTACGCATTGACCGCAGATGCAGGAAGGAACTAGTTTACTGGGGTACGAGGTGAGTCTTTCCCTCATGTCTTCTCTGCCCTCCATTCGATTCATATCCCATGCTGTTATTATGATACTTGTCCTTCGCAATTCGAGCGCTCTTGTCGCATTTGGACCATTCTTTGCCCGACGTGCTATCAAAAGCACAAATTCTTATTCTATGAATACTATCGAAACCAGATTGTGTTTCTATGCGCCTGTATCGCATGTTCTTGGGGTTATCGAATACCCTGTTCCCACTCACTTTCGGGTCTGTGCTATCAAAAGCCAGATTTTATGTGCCCGTGTCACATGTCGTTGGGTGTAGGTAGGTAGGTAGGTAGGTATCATTACACGGCACGGTCCGAATAACGAACGCCGGTTCCAGGGATTTTCCCGGTGTACAAGCAAGCGTAAATACACCATCGCCCCTGGACTCCCCCCTGCCATCTAAACCAAGCTCGCAGACCCCACAGGTTTCCCCATGCCCCACGGTAGAGCTTAGACAACAGAACGAAGCATAAGATATACCTGGAATCAGCCTGTCAGTTATCTCGTCTACGATACACAGGTGTCGCATAGAAGACTTCAAGGACATCATGCACGAATTTTCCCAGCAGTACAATCGTTGCCCGCTCGTATATCATGGCCTTCAATTGGCTAATGGAATCGAGGTCAACAATCTTCCTTTGCATTTTTGGCACAGTGCGCAGAAATTTTTCCAGAAACACATTGCGTAGATCGACAACTTGAGGACAGGCTTGACATTCAAGCAGGGCGTGTTCTGGGCTTTCAACTTCGGCTATGCAAAAACGGCAGAGGCGTTCGGCTCTGGGGATGGGTTGGAGTGCATGATCAGTATACCGCAACTTTTCCAAGGCAAGTTGATGGGTCGATAGCAAGAGTGAAGTAAGGGCTTCACGGTGTTCTTGGTTCTTGACCATGAATAGATAGTGCCTTAGATATAAAGTCTTCTGAGTAGGCGGTTTGTCCTTCTGGGGTTCACGACGGCCATGTAGCAGGTAGAGTTTAACTGAGGAGTCGATTTCGTGCTGGAGCCATCCGAGCGCTCGCGCTTCAATATCCTTCCGATATACCTCAATGGATTTTTCGGTTGCGGATTCGAAGTCTAATGGGGGACAAGCGAATGGAAGTTTGGTTGCTGCAATGAGTATATCTCCGGCCCATGATTTTTTCTTCTTGGCGGCTAGTTCAATGGAACTAATTAAGCACGTTCGCGCCAGATGAGAAGGTGAGAGCGTCAGGAGATATTGCAGATAACCCAGCAAGAGGATGAATCGACGTATTCGAAGCGGCATGATACCAGTCTCGGTGAAGAGCGGTGCGAGCATGGAATGGGAATGGACATTCAACATTTGTCGAAGAAAGTCGATCTGAATTGCGCAGAGTTCCTTGACGTGAATGTCTTCGCTGTCAGGGCAGACCTCGCAGCCGTGGATGAGATGACAATCCACTCGTGCCATATATAAGGTCTTGAGCTCCTTCGGCGTCAAGCGACCCGTCGAGTCTTCAATTCCCATGATCCTGTGCGCGCAGTACCGCGCTGTGCTTGCTTTATCCTTGTAGTGGTCTTCGAACATATTTCTAGTGTCTGTTCTAAAGTGCATGCCAACATACTTTTCTCGGGTTTTTATGGTCAGAGTGGTTTCTCCCAGTTTGAACACGAGGTTTATTGGTGCAGGCCCGAATATCATGACAATGGTCTTGATCATGTTTATCACGATGAAGTTTCGTGAGCACCACACGTTGAGTGCGGTCAGTCGACGCTGCAGTCCCTTGGCTGAGAGCGAGATGAGGAGAATATCATCGGCTTGGGCCAAGATTGCGATTCTAGTACCAGATAGAATTGGGTCGTCTACGTCCTCAAGCATGATAAGGTCAGCCATGAAGAGGTTCCAAAGGACAGGAGACGCAGGGTCACCGGTGAGTAGTCCAATAAAAGCTTTGAACTCGGCAGAGTTACGGTCCCCATGTCGGACGTAGTATTCCATTTTCTGGTAGAGCATGCGCAGCCAGTCAAATAACGCGCCTCCCATTCCCATGTTCAGGAGTTTCAACCACAGTGTTGGATGATCTGTCGAAGGGAAAGCATTTGTTGCATCTACTGCCGCAACGTAGACTGTGAGATTTTTGGCCCGTGCCCACTCTTTTATGCAACGAAGGATAAAGGGATTATTATTGGTGCGATAACCCTCTCTGAATCCGTTCTGATAGTCAGGTATGAGCCCGTACGCATTTGCCCAGTCCGTGATGCGTTTGTGTATTAGTAGAGTCAGCACTTTCAGCAGGCAGCTTTCCAGAGCAATTATCCGGTAGCTGTCAGGGTCTGCGCCGTCTTTCCCTTTCTTCAGGAAACCAATTATGACCGATTTAAACCAAATAGAGGGCCCGTCTCTTTTGCGTGTGCATTCGTTGCACAAGAAAAGGAGATCATTATTCGGGATGTCCAAAATTTCAGCGTAGTGGATTGCATCCTCACCAGAGGCGCTGCCCAGTCCCTTTCGTAGATGATCTTTCAGCCATTCCATGTCTTTTTCCGTCCACTTTGCAGAGAAGAATTGCTCTGGGGTGGGATCTGTGGTTGTGTCTGGAATTGCACCAGCAATCAAGCGGTTGATTTTATGCTGAGATTCATTAAAGGAGTCTGGGAGGGTTACAGGGGGATTGAGGCGTCTTTCGAAGACCTCTTTGAGGCTCTCAGCAGTTACCGAGATAGGATTTGGAGCGGGATCTATGAGCCGTTTGACTTCCTTCCAGAATTCGCCAGCTGATGGGGCCTCCATGATATGTTTGCGGTTTCTCTCTCGCATTTCGTGTAACCGCAGTCGGCCTCGATGGCTCGCAGGGAACTCGGGACGTTGCGAAGGTGCTGGTGTTACCATATCACCGGAATCATCAGGTATGTCAGCCGTAACTTTCTCGACTTGTAGTGGTTGCGTTGTGAACGACCGCATGGGAACAATTTCAGGATTTTCGGGCACAGCTGGACGACTAAGGATCAGTGCCGCTTCTGCAAGACATTTAGCTGCTTTGAAGTGACCCCCGACCTCGGTTGGCTTGATGTAAACGAAGTGAAGTGGTGCAGATCGCGATTTAATAACCTGAACAATGGATTTCATTACATCGCCGTTTACGCAGGTCCAGCCAGATGCCTCATTCCGAAATGCACGGTATGTAATTCCCCTGATGGCGTACTCGGATCTCGTCGAGACACGGAGGGTTTTTGTGCGAGGAGCCACTCTAATTGCTGCCAGGAGAGCGAGTAAATCAGCTCGTGCATTTGTTGGATTGCCCCATACCCGCAGTGACTGGTTAAGTCCAGAGTTCGGGCCAAAGTATGCCGAGGAACCAGCTATAGCCGAGTGTTTTCCAGGGTCTTTGGACGCACCACAGATAGTCACAATAATTGGGCTTGTGTCGTAATAGACTGGACCAAAGAGATCGAGGACTTTTTTAGATTTGTCTTTGCCGGCCTCGAGTGTTTGAATGAGCAATTTATCGAGGTAAGTTTCGTCCGGCAGAACAGCTTCCTCGCGTTTTCTCTTTCTTATGCGGACTCGAGAATTTATGGTGAGGAGTGCGGGATCAACTTCAAGTTGGACAACTAAGGCTGCGTGGTCAAAGTCCGCTTCGCGAGGAAGCACCTTGAAGGCAGTGATTTTGGGATAGAGAGACTTTGAACAGATCACGTAGTCGATAACTGTCTTCCGCGTGCCTTGGAAGGACGTGCATGCACCGCTATTGGGCCCAAAGCGTTCAACACCATTCAGGATCATGAGGTCGTAGTCTGCGCATAATTTAAACAAGAATCTACCTCGGGTCGAGACGGGTTTATTGTCCATTGACTGGCGTGTGGGGTCAAGCACGGAGGCCGTCTGAGATCCAGTGCGACCATTCAGGTCCCCCATTATCAAGATTTTAAAACGACCAGCATACGCAATCGCCACTGCTGAAGCTAGAGCAAGACAAGGATCACATTCAAGATTGCCAGCCCAGTTGGAGGATTCGGGTAAGAGATAGACATTGAAAACCAGAATGTCCCCGATCTGTTGAACCATGAAATCTGGGCCACAGAGCTCGTCTCGAAGCGTAGATGGAACCCGCGCATTGTTGGAAATGGTCGCCACTCCGCCCCAGGATTGGCCGAAATTTGACTTTGGCCGGCGAGTGCGTGATATGATAGAGTAATCGTCGGGAAGTCTGATACTATCATGCTGTTGTGGACGTAGATGAGTTTCCTGGAAGAGATTGAAGTCGTAATCCAAAAGGTCTGACTGGGCCTTCGGGCAGCTCATACGAAGAACAAAAGAACCTTTTATATTCCAACTCCGTAAGTTTACTACATGTGTAGTGGGAGACTGGGCATTGGAAAAGGTAAGGGTATTGGACGCCGTAGATGGTGTCAGATTAGATAGAGGTAAAATGGATGGAAGGTTGTTAAAGGAAAGGGTATGTGACGAAGACGTCGAGGTAAGTGAAGCTACGGGATTAAGATGTACATGTGAACGGGGGATGTGCGAGTCGGTAGTAAAAACATGAGCTGCCCGAATTAGTTTGGGGAACGAGATACAGTAAGGGTGTCATAGGGGGGAACGCGAGCAGTAGTGAACGCGTCAACAAACCAAATAGCCTGCGCCTCGGTGGCGAATTCAAGGGCGATCCAGCTCTTGTCCTCGAACCGGTGAGCACGGATGAAGACGTTGGTCCACTGGTATTGCGGGAGCACGGCCTGGATGATAATCAGAGCCTGCTGAGTGATATCCTTATTCCACACTGCAGGTCCCATGCGTACTTCTCTGGCAGGATAACGCATGGTCGGCTCGGTCGCTTTGCCTCTGCGGTTAACGGTGGGGGCAACAAGGATACCCGCGGGGGTCACAGGGCCGGTAGAGGAAGCGGGAACGGCGCTGGGAGCGTGCACGGGTGCGGGAGTGTGCACGGGTGCGGCAGAAGCAATAATGACGCCTGGAGGGGGGGCGACACTGGTGGGGGGCGGTGCAGTGACAGTGGGGGCATGGAAGATGGCCGCGGGAGGCGTGGGGACAGCGGGGGCGTGGAAGAGCCCTGGAGGAGGGACAGTGTGGCCATGCACGGGAGGCACATCTTCAAGGTGAGGGCGAACGGCGCGGTCGTGCGTGAAGCTCAGCGAACGTGCGCGCTTGAGGCTCGTTATGCTCGTGGAGAGATCGGCGAGGATCCCTTCCACTCGCATTAGGCGTCCTTCCGCGGATGAGGCAGAAGGGGCTACGAGTGCGACGTCGGGCAACGGCGATGGTGCTGTGACAGGTGGCGCATGGGCAATAGCGGCGGCGGGAGTGACAGGAGGAGGAGGCGGCACCTGACAGGCCTCGATGCGCAGTAGAGTGCTGGCGACGTCGTCAAGTAGCATGTTCATCCCGACGAGCTGATTCTGTAAAACTTGGTTGGGGTCAGCGAGCCGAGAAAGGCGCGAAGGGTATAATGACACACTATTGATGGAACTGGCATGGGTCTCGGCCGTGTCCGTGCTTAAACGAATGTGCTCCGCTACCCCCTGCGTGAGGGCATGAAGCTCACGCTGGAGGCCACGAATTTCCGGCTTTGATTCAAGTCTGTGGCCATCAGGAAGCACCTCGCGCAGGCCAACATTCGCTATGAAGTTACGGGCAGCTGCGCGGCCAGGCGGCAGGTGGGTGGAAGAGGAAGGGCCGGGAGACGCGTTGCGTTGCCTCTCCTTGCCTTTGCTCCCATCTGGCGCGGCGACTGGAGTCGAGGTCGAGTGGACAACAGCAGAATTGCTGTCCGAGTCATCGGTAGCGTTATTAGCGAGGTAGGTGGACAAGGACTCGGTGGGGGCGAGACTGGTGACGGTATCCGAGCGCTGGACGGGGGGCGCCGAACTCGACAAGAGGGCTGCAGACGGCGTCGAGGCAGGAGCCAAAATAGCATCGGGAGCAATAAAGAGTGTGGGAGTATTCGAAGCAGCGGGAGCCGACATTGAAATGATAGGGTTGAAAAAGTGTTGGAAAAAGAAGGAGGTGTTGGGGGATTTTAGAGAAAGAGAGAGACTGGATTGCGAGGGTTGGGCTTAATCTCAGTAGGACCTCAGTATTTATGCAAGTCTCAAAAGTTCGATAGTATTCTACGACGGATGACGACACCCCGAAAATCCCGCCGTAACCCGTGATACGCGAGCTTTGTGAAGCAGATGGTGGGCTCGGTACGCCGTGGGTGACGTGGTGGTTGCGTGGCCAGATGACGTGGCAACCTTTTGAAGAGGGAGGGGGATTCGGGGAGGGAGATTCCAGGAGGAAAGGCAGGTACAGTGGTTTTGTCTGGTGCACTCAGAGAAGTATACGTGCAATGACAGGAGCAATCGTGTTTGCAAGGGGCTTGCGCGCTCGGTTATGGAGCAAGACACAGTTGTCAGACCGCAAAAACAGTGAAAACGAAGTAGTCGGCGGTTTTTCTCGTTTCCTGCGCTCAGAAGTGTGGGCTTGTATGCGTGTGGGCAATACAATCACTTTCTCGAGGGGTTTGGCAGGAATTGAGGCCGTACGACGATTTTCAGTTTTTGATGATAGTGGTACGGACTATAGAAAGTGAAAAGAATGATTTGATACATTGCAACGGCAACCATCACCAGCAAACAAATTTATCATTCCTCGGGGTTTCATCGGCTGCCAGATCTGCGCCAATTTACTGGTCCTGAATCTCCGTGACGGAGAAAAAAATCATGCCCAAGTCCTCCTCGTGCGTGCTCTCAGTGCATTACCTCTGGACAATGATATTGTGGCCCATATCATGACTTTTTGCTCCACCTTTAGCAGTCTCCAATCAACTGTGCTCGTTTCTCACGCCTTTTACCGCGTCTTCCAGGCACACCCCAAGGCAAGTGACACTTTGCTTGAGTTGAGCCACTAACCTTGTGTTTTATTCCCAGTCCATAACGTGCGCTGTAGCTTATAATATTGTTGGACCTGCACTCCCCCAGGCCTTGCGGGTCTTACGGTATCCCTATCCGGGCAATAAAGACGGCTCCTCTATAGATCCCCTCACCCTGGCCACGACTTGTCCTGAAGAACGCGATGCTAGCAGTTTGATAACTGCGAGAGAGAAAATGTGCCTGCAGGAGGACTCCGAGTTGGTTGAGGCGCTTGAGAATATCTATAGTTCAATGTGCGTCCTACTCCTGCGGGCTGGACGTGAACTGACCGTATCTAGGTTCAAAGACCGGACGTCGAAGACCAGTGTCCTGACCTGGGAAGAATCCTGCCGCTTCCGACGCTCAATGTACCGCATTTTGCTATACTGCGAGCTGTTTGGTGGTAGCCAGTACCACCTAAACGAAATCGACAATATGGACGAGGAGACAATCAAGAAGATTTGGCACCAGCGCACTGCGGTCCTCAACGCCTACCCGCCTGACGAGATTCTGGAGATGTATGCCTCTGTCTGTTTCCTCCGCGGTCTCCTGGAAAAACTAATGGAGGATGAGCTAACGGGGACTGGGGATGAGGGTAAGTCCCCTAAGACTTCATTGAACGGACTTGACATAACGCACAGATTTGTACTGGTTGGAGATCCTTCTGTCTGCTGGCCCTGCCAGTGTGCGGCAAGCCTGGGAAGAGGGCCGTTACAACGTACTCGCTCAAGACCTGGGCTTCGGGGACGGTGAGTCCTCACGTTAGCATTTATGACCACTGACTGCTTAGCAATCTTTTTACCACAGATATATTTGACGACAACAACAAGCTCTTCTCGGGTTACTTCTTGCGCGCGTTTGCGGGCATATGGGTGAATCGCAAGGTACCTCTTTTGCCAGGCTGCAGGAATGGTTTAACTTGTGATATTATTGCCAGTTGCCACCTACGACCACCCCCCAAAATAACGAGCACCCATCACGATGAATTTTGGATTCCATGAATGGAGGGGATAAATGAAGTCTACACATGAGTGTCCAAATGCACATTTAATACCGCGCGCAATGCATTACCCAAATTTCCATTTCTACCCTATAAGCCCCTCAGTCGAAAGCATACAAGTCCGACGAACGTATGAAGAGAGGGCCCAGCCGGTATTCAGCACAAATATGAATTGCCAGATCTCAGGTGATAGCAAGCACAATTTCAAGTAAAACTGTCTCTTGGGATTTGTTTCCTTTGCCTTCTTCGTTGCAGCCGGAGCCTTGCAACAATAAATTGTTAACCAAACAGTTGGAATGCCAAACTTGGCTTATCAATGCCGCGCAATCATTGCGCTGGAATGTTTGCCGAGGTTTGCAGCCGGACAACAAATTCCGCCGTATAAGTTATAGTAGTACTATAAGCAGTTTCCGTACGAACATGAGTTCTCGGCCAGAATGGCTTCCAGTGATGTATTCGGCCTCCATTGTGGACTGGGCGGCAACACTTCGCAAGCGGCTGATCCACGAGATAGCTCCACCGGCGAGGAAAAAAACAGTGCCCGAGGTGGCCGACTAACTGGGGGTGGCCGACTAACCCCTCACTGATAGTAAGTAAAGGGTGGTTAGTAAAAATCAGGCTGCGTCACGCCCTACAGATTTCCTGTCCAAATCGAATGAGCCTACTTTCGAGGAAACGGTTGAGTTGAGCTCACAGGAACGGATCTCGTGAAAAATTCAAAAAAAAAAAAAAAAAAAAGAGCCGCGCCCTATGTTCCGCAAAGAGCTGTAAGGGAATTCAGCGTGCATATCACCAAGATTGTGCACCGAAATCCATAATCAAATGACAAGTACTGGGTTGCAAAATATTGTGAGCTCCTGCACCGATGCCTTCAAAACGTTTGGTCATCCCAAAGACGCCAAATCGAGCTTGCCATTGTTCAACGCCTCCTGATTGTCACTACGCTCTTTTAAATCACTGTGAGAATCATGACTCGCCTCACGGGGGTTCGCGAAGCCCCTGGGAGAAATTCAGCGCTTTTCGGCGTTTAACGTCACGCTCACGCCTCTCACTCTCCCCGGCCGCAAAACCTGCTCATCTGCATTATCTCGTGCGTGACCCGGGATCACGGTCCTCAATTGCAATGGCTTGCATTTTGAAGTGCATGAGCTGAGATCATAGTCGTCTTTAGGACCGTTTAAATTCCAGCGCATTCCCGGAGCCATTTTCTGAGGCGCGCGAAGCGGGAATTGATAGCCCTGGTCTCTGTGAACATCTCCCCAGAGGTATTAATGCCTTTTTGGCATTTTGTAGACCGGTGACCGTCTGTCTATGAAAACTGTCTATAGACAGACCGGTCGATCTGAGTTTGAAATTCCAATATATGGAAATTCCTAAAATGGAAACCGGCCGGTTCCTTCCTCGCTTCAGATCCTCTCTTACCTTCGCGTCTTTCTCCCTACTATGACCGACGATGACTACGATGAGTTATTCTCTGGATCGGATGGCGTCGCGGACGACGATGTGGACGGGATGATTCAAAGTTTGGTCAACAAGAATCCTGCAGGTAAGTAGACCCACTACGGCTTCCTTCAGCACCTTTTGGACTTATCTCGTGTCCCAAGTGACCAAATAAATGGTTACAAGCCCGCAGTCGATGAAACAGCAGGAGAAGCTGCGCCACGCACGCCAGAAACCGAAGGAAAAGAAGGAAAAGAAGAAGGAAAACAAGCGCCGGCGGGATGAAGACGACGACGACGACGGTGGCGCGCCAAAGCCCAAGAAGAAGACCAAGCAAAATGAAGACCCTCTAGACTGCGTCGCAACCACATCCTTTTTTTTCTTCGTGAATTCCTTCTTTTTACTGTAAGTTTCCCTCTTACGACTGCTGGCATCTCCAACCCTTTCTGAGGTACTCGGCCTGCTCTACGGCACACAGTCATGCTGCGTCTCTAGAATGTCTCATTTTTTTTTGCACTGAATTCCTTTCCCGTGATTCATTCTCTCGGAATAGAGCCTTCTTTTGCTTCAACCCTACTGCCTTTAGAGCCGGGGAATTTGTGGGGTCTCTAACCCAAACAACCGCGCCCTCGGTCGCCGTGTGCCCCGACTGCAGCCGGTGATACTGCCACATATAATCCCCTTGGTTCACCGACATCACGTACCCTCAACCCTTCGTACCATTTACGGTCGTTTATGGACCGCCTTCTGACCAGTAAACTCATCAAATCTGCAGCACGGAAGGCGTGGACCTTGGTATGTCGCAGGCAGGTAAGTTCACGAGGAAATGGGGGCGCTATACCATTTTGACTCCTTCCGAATTTGGGATATCTTCCTCTTCGCAAGCAGCAAATCAACAGTGATGGATTCGGAACTGGCTCGGAAAGATTTCTATGCAATTCAGACTGTGTAGGACACTCAACTGTCGGTTGATACACCTGGAAAATTCCCTCCGAGATCCCCTATCCGCATAACTTTTGCAATCCTTGAAGCACGGGGTTCAAAATGGCGGGGACAGGACGTTCAAATACAAAGTTCTATGGCCGTGCGTCAGCAGAAAGGTTCAATATGTTAAGTGCCCCCTTATGGCATGGAATCCGTGCTCTGGGGGACTGAGAAAAGATTTAAGCCCAGGCGAACCGAGTTGTGTGATATTTTTGCATTTGTTGCGGGAATATTTTGGTTCGTTGGCGTTCAGAAGTGGAATGGGTACAGACCTTTCGGTGGAATAAGCTTCATAGGCATGAAATGAGTGCTTTTGGGACTGAGAAAAAGGATTAACCCCCGGCGAATCGAGTTGTGTAATATTTCCGCATTTGGGCAGTTGTCAATCAGTTTAAACCCTCGAGAATATTGTGGCTCGCCCTCATTCAGAAATGGAATGGGTACAGATTTTTTGGCGGACCAAGGCTCGTGGGCATGGAATGAATGCTCTAGGGGACTCAGAAAAAAATTAACCCCCAGCGATCCGAGTTGTGTAATATTTCCGCATTTGGGCAGTTCTCAACTTAAACCCTCGGGAATATTTTGGTTTGTCCTCGTGCGCAATTTCCGTTCGAAGTGTCTCCTCAGATTTCCTTCTTGTCCCAGCTGCCTGGTGTTTGACCAACTTCAAGGGCCCATCAAATATCAGGTAATGATGACCTCCTCGATCGCGCCTCCGAAAATTTCAGAAATGGCGCACATAAACAGTGCCAGAGGCCGAAACCCAGTCGAACTCATAATTACTTCGAAAGATCGGAGGCCCGTAAGCGTTTGAGAGGCGGAAATAGAGGGATGGAACCCGTTAAAAGCTAACATTCTGAGTGAGCGCACTATCGTATGTAGATGGAGAGAGTGCCACGTACAACTGGAGTCAAAAGAGATATGCTCCACTGTGCGTGTGAAGTCCGAGCTGGTTAATACCGTGTGTAAAACATTGGATCGTGCATTCGGCCATTTGGAGCAATTTGTAGTGAAAGTGGCCGACTTGTAAGGAGCATTGCGAGCCCGAATCCCATCAATTTGGGCCCACCAACATCTGGCCATGGTCGCATTTCCGAGTACTTTCACACCATATACACCATTTTTGCATGCGCGATGAATCCACAGAGTCAATTTTTTAGAAAAAGCTCATTTATTTTATTCTGCGACATCAGAAGGAATATGGTATGGTTTAAACGGCGCTTAAACCCCTAGAATTGCTTAACGTTCATGACAGGATTTTATTTGAAGAGATTCGACCCAGAAACAGGACCAAACGACCGCGTGCAGAACTTTCCATCGCCACTGTATATGTCGCCGTTGCATGTGCTGTCCTCGTTTTTTCAATTTCCATGCTAAGCGGGACCGTGCCGTATAATCCTACCTACCCACCTACCCACAAACCTCGGCATAGTGGGCCGTTAGATGCTGTCACCAAACAAATGCACATGAACCTTGGCATGATGGGCCGAGATTTCGCACCAAAACAGTATTTTGACCAATGTGCAACCATTTCAAGCCGGATTTTAACAGGGTCTCACTGGGAAGATAGCCAGCGAAATTTGGGTTCGAACTGTCTCTTGGGATTCGGTTTGACGGCCCTGGTGCTTTTGAACGATAGCTGAGGGCTCTGCATGTCGATGCACACAAATGCACACAAACCTCGGCACAGTGGGCCGAGATTTCACACCAAAACAGTATTTTGACCACTGTGCAAACATTTCAAGCCGGATTTTAACGGGGTCTCGCTGGGATGATAGCCAGCGAAATTCAGGTTTGAACTGTCTCTTGGGATTTGTTTTGATGGCCCTGAGGGCTCTGCATGTCGATGCACACAAATGCACACAAACCCCGGCACAGTGGGCCGAGATTTCACCCCAAAACAGTATTTCGACCAATGTGCAACCATTTCAAGCCAGATTTTAACAGGGTCTCGCTGGGAAGATAGCCAGCGAAATTTGGGTTCGAACTCACTGCGTTCCGAGGGTCGCTCGGCAGAGCCTCTGCCGACCCGCGTCGGCAGAGGTAGGCAGACCTGGGAGTAGACCGAGTCTGTCGCCCTCGGACTACCTCCGGGCTCCTTTTAATAAGCTACTACAAGTATTGTTTCCTGCGTTTGTGAGTGCTTTGCCGAATCTTAGTGAACGCGAATGATTCTGGTTGAGTTTGGTTGTATTTGGAGTAGCACGTGTGCCTTCAAGGCTTTTCTTCTCGACACAATCTCAACGCATTTTGTGTTACTTGTGCCCTAGGCTTAAGAACTTCAACGTCCAACATTAATATTGACATTGATGCATTTTGAAGGTTGCCGCACACCCAGATCGAACGACGAATACAAGTCCCCAAGGAAGATGCATTCAATTCGATTGGTCCAGAGATACATTTTAACTACGCAGTACGAACCCAGTGCCAGCGTGCGGGGACAGCAGAGACTCGATACCGACGTGGTGCGGGAGTGCGTTGCGACCCGATTTGGGGCAGAGTAGCACGGGCTGTGGACTAAGTAAGACAGGAAGAAGTGAGGTAGCGAGCACGTATCTGGCGCATAGTCTTTCCTGGAGAACTCATGACCGCCAGCTGGCTGTGAACCAGACAGCTTTCGTGCCACGCATCTGTCGGGTGACCGTGCCAGCCGGGGTCAGCGTGTCGGCACTTTGGCGGTGTACTATTATTCTCTTATGCTGATTGCGCTAACAAATTTGAAACCAAAACAAGTTCAATATTCAACTTGGGGTGGGGCCATGGCAAAGCCTGAAGGCGAGCCAGATCGCGTCGACTGCTTGCACCGGGCCATTGACAATGGTAAAGGGGGGGGATATTGAATTTCATTCAATGAAGATTCTGAGTTGTACGAAAGTTGTGGGCGTGATATCTGAAATGGTGCTAACTCAGCGAGGGACACGACATAACGTTGGGCAGACGTCTTTGTGTAAGTGCGACCGCGGAGTGACGCGCCGCGGCGTGACCACAGTTTGTTCACTTTTCAGGCGGCGTCCTCCTGCCTCAGAAGTTGACCTTTTATATCGATTTCATCAAGTACTATTATGCCCAATTGGTGTGGATTTGCACAATGGGTGTGGATTTCGCGTTTTTCTCCCTCATGCTTTGTTCTTTTCCCTCGGAGTTTTTTGCGGTGAGTACATCTACTTATAGACTACGAGTATGGAAAGAAGCTGAGGGATGAGACAAGAGGAAGGTATTCAGAAAAAGATACCGGTCCATCAAACTTAGTGATGTAAAAGTTGTTGTCCATTTCCTGGCCTCGTCGCCCACCCAAAATGTTCGTAAAAATTTGAGGGGCATTCAATACTACATAAAACACAATCTACATCTTAGATTGGTTTTCTGGGACGAAATCGTTTTGTTCTAGACTGTGACCTGTTGTGACATGGCGTGACAACCGAGCCTTGACCTCCAAAACACAGTGTCCTGAGGTAGTAGAGACATTTTAACAATTCAGGAGGCATTACATGCACCAAGAAAGGCCCCCCGAATTTTCTTGATGTATCTGGGTGCACTGCGAGGCCAGAGAAGGCAAAAAAGCACAAAACTCCCTCGCCATCACTGACTTTGATGGAGCGGCAACTCTTTCTCGATGTCTTGCTCTCCCCGTATACTTTAGTTCTCTTGCAGACTTGTAGAGGACCAGTATGTGTATCCACCACAGAAAACTCCGAGGGAAAAGAATAAAGAATGAGGGAGAAAAACGCGAAATCCACACCCATTGTGCAAATCCACACCAATTGGGCATAATAGTATCGTGGACAATTCTGTGATGATCCAAAGACTTACGCCTTAATGTCGACCTTGCTCTATGGTCTGTCCAGGGGGACTAGACGTGGAAGCTATATGCATTCCGTATCCGTGGGAAATGAGTCCGGATACTTTTCCGAAGCCGCTCTGTGTGGGCGGAAGACCATTACATATGGACGTTGAAAATATTAGGGATTAGTATTATACGAACACAAAGAGAGGTGGTGGTGGAGGGAGCGGGGGCGCAGAGAGGCGGGCGTGACGTCACAGATGCGCTCCGCCCCAAAGAGTTGGCAAAAGCGTTTGGAACAAACAGAATGAGGCACGTGGATGGTCCACCAAAAATCGATTTTGGCCGAACGCATTGTTTGGCCGCGATCACGTTATTACTATCGATCGCCTACATCTGCAAGATGATATGCAAGACTTTAATTTTGGGCTTTCAATTCAACTCGGATTGTCCCAGGAAAAACGTATAATGAGCCCATTGGAATCTCAATGGTAGCTGTGCAGCAGTTTGACTCCCGACGAAGCATTTGAGATTAGAAAAAATCAACAGTCGGATTTCGATCATCTTGCACATATGTGTCAAATTCCCAATTACGAAGTGATCAATGCAATGCGATCGAGTTTCCCGACACCGTAGCAGTGAGCAAGATCTTGATTCGTTTCAGCCGTTCGGAAAGAAGTGCCAGATCAAAGAATTTTTTCACAAGCCAATTCCTGTTTCACTTTCACAGCAGTCCCGGAGACACTTTCTGAGGCGCGCCCCGCCCATCCGGATCGGTGCGCATAGACGAGCGAGGATGCGCAGCAGGATTTTTATTCGCCCCTTCCACGAGACCTTGAATCCACGGTGCGTACTTCGCGACGACATGGTGCTTGGTTCCCCAGCGCGTGCAGAAAGCCTTCACCTCTTTGTTATCAAAGTGCGGCCCGCCATCGGTCATGGACGTCTCCGCGGGCATGAAGTTGTGGGAAATGTCGTAGAGGGAACCATTTGTGGTTTTGGCGGTCCCGTGAGTTTTGAATTTGTGTCCCCACGCGGTCTGCGAAAAAACGTCGAGGTACAAGCCAACGGTGTGGTACCCACCCTTCCCCGGCGGCATTGACAAGTAATCCCCAACGAGTAGCTTGAACGGCTGCCGGCGTGTAATGGGATCGAGCAGGGAGTGGAGGTGAGTAGGTCCGAACGCTGTGCATTGACCACAGTCCCGTATCGCCTTGAGAATCGACTCGTCGAGGCTGGGGCTGATGATCGAATCCATCAGCTTGCGCATCACGCCCAAAGTGTCCCCCCTCCGCATGCGCCTTCGCCGCCAACTCCATCGCCTCCGCCCGTGTCACACACTCCTCCCGCGCCCGTACTCGCTCGTCTCTCCGCTTCCCTCCCCCCAGCCGCCAGAGCTTCCCGTCCTCGACGAAGAAGTCCGACGCGCGGTGTTGTGCCCGCCTCCGCGCTCTCAAACTCGTCCCCTTGTCCAGCTCGAGGAGCGCGTCGAGCACCTCCACGTACAACGGCTCGCCCTTCAGCCTCTCGCGCAGCGCCACCGTTCCCTCCGGCAGCGGTACCACCAAAAACGCCTCCCCTCCGCCCACGCTCTCCACGCAAACCGCGAAGATGTCATTGACAAGCCCCTCCCAATCCTGTGACACCGTCCACTCGTATCAATCCCCCTTCACCCGCTCCTCGTCCTCGAACTTCCTACTCAGCGTATCCGCCGCAACATTGTTCGCCCCCTTCACGTGCTTTGCGCCCACAATATTGTACCCCAGCACCCCGTTCCTCCACCGCTCGTGCGCGACGTTGAGCCGTCGTTCGACAGCACGTCCCGTAAGGCGCTCCAGCCGGTCTCGAGCCGTACCGGCTGCCCCCAAACAATATTGGCGAATTTATCTAATGAGAATTTCAGCGCAGCGAACTCGAGCAGATGCGGGGCGTAGCGCTCTTCTGGATCTGACGGCCGCTGCTCATCAGGCGCAGGCACGTCATGTGCCCGGGAGGCCGTCGATGAGACATGCCGGGTGAGTTGAGTGTGAGTATAAGCAGGGGGACGCACGTTATTATTATATATATATATAAATTGAAAGAAAAAAATCAGAGGAAAAAACACACCCCTCCACCCCACGCCTGCGCTCTCCGAGTCCAGGCACTCTGTATCATACTCTTCGTCGCCTTCGTGCACTGCACCCAACGGTATCGGCCCCGGTGCTTGCCCTGTGTTGGCTACGCCCTCGCAAAGTAAGTCTATTCCATCTTTTCTTGGACCCCGGAGCTCATATTCTCACCAGCGCCGGCACGTCCAAAGCTGAGGAGCAGGAGCGTGAGCTTGCAAAAGTACGAGAAAACGAGCAGCTGCGCGGACGCATAAAGACCCTCGAGAAGGGGTGGGACGTCGTCATGAAAGCCCTCGCCGACCAGGGGCTTTCCACCGGCACAGCCTCACTCCCGGCCTGTATCAGAAAGACAATCAATCTGACCAACACCAAAAGGGCTCTCATAACCATTTCTAAAATTGTCGCACCTTCCTTCATTGCCCATTACCACCAGCAGACCCTTGGAGAGATGGGTCCTCCGCCATTTGATATTGTTGTTGGTTTGCATTCACTTGTCTCCCGAGAATTGAACACGAACCTTTAACGGGCTCAATTTGAATGGCGCCACAGATCACATTGATAATGAATTCGAACAATTCATGGACCCACATCTCGACGCCTATATTGCGCTGCATCCAGACGGCCCGGACCCCGCTACCAGTTCACACCCTCTTGTTCAACCTGTGGAGTCTGTAGCCCCATGGCCGACAACAGTCTTTCAAGATGTTTTTCATGAAATGGATCGGTTACTGAAACACGTCAGCAAGGACCACTCCCTTTCAAAGCAATTCTCCAGATCCTTGGATCGAGGATGACATCGATATCCTGTATCAATCTCTCCCATTTGATCATTCCACGCCGTCAACATCTTTGCCGTCTCAGTCTCAGGCCCACTCAGCAGCGCCTCAAATTGTCTTTGTCGATGCAAACTCGAGCTCTAGCTCAAGTGTCCCGTTGCTACCGCCGCCGCCGCCCCAGACACACGGGAATACTGCTAATAACAGCTCCGGGAAGAAGCCTCGGAAGCCCAAAAGTTGCAAGGTGTGCAAGGATAAGGGAAAGTCGGAGGTAGAAGCAAGGGATTGTCGAGGAAGGGTAACCGGAAATTGTAAGTATCGGGGAACTTGACGGTGTAACGGCAACGTACCAATGTCATCCGTGCAAGGACTTCCTCTCAATTCTATGAACCCTCATTGCCCAGGACAATTACACCAACTGCTGAGTTCCGGGGATAGTCGTAGCGGCACCAAAAAAAATGAGTGAATCTTCTGTCATCCGAGTGAACTGGAAGATGAAAAGAAAGATGTAGCGGCCTTCAGTATATCGCGGAGGCAGGGGTTTTCGCGGCGTCAGGGAAACAGGACCGAAGAGGAGTTATCGAAAACTCGGAGTCGGAACTTGAAGAGACCAAAAAGAGCGTCAGCCCAAGGATTTGAACGCAACAACACCTAAGTGATGTTCAAAACAAAGGCACGGCAGCGTTTATACTGGAAAACGAGAGTGAAAAAAGTAACTTGTGGGAGCTAACTTTAACTTTGATGGCCCCTTTGATTTGGCGGGGCCTAACTTTACGGTACTTTACGGTACTTTTCCCACGTTGGCGAAACTAGTTGACAGCTCACTTGTACGGCTCAGAAAGCAAGGTGGTAGGATCTCCTTGGAGGGTGTCTAGTGCATCCACTGGGCTCTTATGACTCCTGAAACAAGGCATGCCCGTACTCATTCACACTATTTGGTGCCTGCGAAGTTCCGTGCCAGCTCACCGCTGTTGAAACTTCTCTCTATGATCATAAATCCTACTTCATGAGCTGTGAAGGAATTATGAAAAAAAAAAATTCAATTATTTAACATTCAAAACTCTCGGGTTGGGAGAATGCCACATATCCTGTTTGTTCCAACTTCGGGTTGTGTAAACATTGCCGAATAAAAACAACAACAATTTCAACAGTGACCCGGGCTGAAGCACCAACCTCATTAAGTCTAATGTGTTTCGACAGCACACTCCCAGTTTAAGGTAGACTGATACTGTCCTCCAACCTTGCTTTCTTCGGGGTTGATTTTCAGTGTTGCTCTTGCTCACCTGCCGACCGTGGTCCTAAGATGAGGTCAATTTTCCTCTCCGGCAGTTATTCGATTGTTTACGGAGAGATGTGCACACAGATTCACATCATTTTCAATGCTGGGTGCGCTGCAGCTAAGATGATCTTTCAATAGAATCCGGGGATTTACTCTGCGGTTCAGGTGGTGTATTCACCGGCGCTATAATGATTTTATCATCACAATCATTGTCCAATGCACCGAATCCTGAATTCAACGGTGTGGGTACTCAAATGTTATAAATGTCCAGTTTGCAGCAGAGACTTCGCCGGCCAAGTTTCTGGATTCTCATCTCCTATGCAGCCTATAGGCTGAGGTGACAACATGGTAGGCTCATTCATCTCAGAACAGAAAGATAAACCCTCTTTGAACTCAATGCAGATAAAGTTACTTCAAATTACTTCAAGTAACTTGGCGCGCCAAGTTAGATCAATGCCATCAGCAAAAGTAACTTGTGCCATCAGATGGCATCAATTCCCGCCAAGTTCGTCAAGTTATGGCCAGAGGGCCTAAATGCTTTCATTTTTAATTCATTTACTAATAGGGCACTCGTGCAATGTAGCTGTCCACCGAACCCGCGCCCGCGGGACTATCTTTGACATGGTCCCGTACCAAAATGCGTCTATCAAGGTCAATTTTGGTTGGATTTCCTTGAACCAAAGAACTGAATGGTGCCGTTCATTTAGTCAATAAAAATCCCTCTTATGAAAAGTTTCCCCCTGCTAAACTGAGTGTTTTTAGGAGATAAGAAGTCCGAATTTTCTTTGGCCTGCAATATCCATTGTCACAAAGTAGTGGTGACTAAGTGAACGGCACCATACCAACTCACTACATAGGAAGATTCCACTCGATAAAATGAAATTCAAGTCCGACCGAAGGACTTGAGAATAGAGACGGGATGGAAGAAGGGTGGCTGAGACGTTCCTAGGACGACGGGTCTTGACATCTTAATGTGATAGGTCTTGAGATCTTGAAGTCTTGGGATCTTGATGTTGGTCTGTGGGGTTTTGATCTTGAATTACAAGACAACCGCAGGATGTGGGAAGGTTTGATCATTTTGAGGAGGTATTGTGTTGTGGGTAGGTTTGCGGCAGGGTACTCGATGGATCATGCTGAGTCTACTCGGGGAGGGGGTTCTGGGATAAGAACCTACTGGCCATATTTGGCACGGAGTCCGGCCCAATCCTATTTATCGGATGTGCCGTATTCCTTCTCTGCGAAAACACACAATTTCTGGACAGTGAAAAAATTTACAGTTCAAACTGAAATTTCGCTGGCTATCACGCCAGCAAGACCCCGCCAAAATCCGAGTTGAAATGGTGCCATACAGTGTAATTTACCGTTGCGCCGCAAAACTCGGCAAGCCGCGCCGAGGATGAATTGCAACTGGCGGAGAACCCAGTACTGACAGGGTTCAGGGTCGTGTGCTCAAAAAGACCACGGCTTTCAAATGAATAGTGGCCGTGGTATTTTTTTTTACAACGAATAAATCGATACGAATTTTATACATTTTATACTATGCCCTCTTGGCAGCGTTGAGACGAAGCTTCTTGACCCAATGAATCGTCCGAAGATTTTTTCGCGCCTTCATGTGGCTGATGGCGAGTAAGACCGATGTTTTACACGGATGGTTTACTTTTGTATTATAGTTTATAGGTTACTGTTCTATCAAATTCAGTTCGTCAACGGGATTCTTGATCCTATTGCAGTTCCTGGCAAGATTTGTCGACTATTGGCGTGCGCAGGGTCGGCGACCATCGCGGGAGGAGGAAAGAATGAATCGTATCCATTGCCAAAATTTCCTTTTTGGGAACCCTGAAAAAAAGAAAGAAAAAATAATAATTCCACAGCAAAAAAAAAATACATGAGAAGCACAAGCAAGTAAAATCATGATTTCAAAGCTTTATTTCACTTCAGTTGCTTCTGCTTCTCCCATTTGGACAATGCTTCAGCCCCGTTAGCTTTCATCGCTGAGCCCGATAGCCAACTGCACTTGTTCAAATCTCCTCCATCCCACAGAACTTGATATTGCTTTCCCCGACCACCCCGCCGTTCGGCGAGGATTCCCGCAATTTTGAACGCCTTTCTCTCATTGTTTCTGCGGGCCCGAGCCGAAAGTGATGGCGTTGTTTGGCCGGAGTCTTCAGAGTCGCTCGTTCTGTTGAGAGGCAACTGTAAAGACGGCTGGTTCCTAGGGTGGGAGTGTGAGGAGGAACTTTAACCTTAGCCACCTTCTATAGTGTCCTCTACAGTGAACTGAATTTGAACGAAAGCGATGAAATGACACGGGGCCGTGAGAGTATGTTCCCTTAAGGCAATTTTAGATAAGCCAAAGCGTTACATTTTCGGTTGCTAGACACAAAACCGAACTAAAGTTCTTTTTGTGAATCGTTATCCTTGCAGTTGTAAAAGACGCGAGTCTCTGTCCATCCCGGAGAACCCGTGTCTGCTTGTAATTTGCTCTACCATCCCGCTACAGCTCGAGATGGTATGTCATCCTATTCCTCTGCGATGTTCCCAACAGCACGGCGATTCATCAGGCCGAGAATATGAAGGCCCTCAGTCTCGATGTCCTCCCTATCAATTCTCTGACCCGAGCAGAAGCAAAACAACGGCCAAATGAAGACCGTGCCATATTTCAATATCTTTCACTTCTATCTAGTATCGAGCCGAAAGACTGAGTTCAAAAAAGATCACGGAGATCGGGATCGAACCCGCCACCGCCTGGAAATGGAATTGCCAAATTGAGAATGCGCGCGAAAAAAAACAGTTATTCTCATTACTTTCCAGAACGGCTGTAATCCATCGCTGCCGCATTTTTCAAGTGATCCCATTTTATTCGATGTCCCTCAGACAGCCACTGTGGATCTTGCGAAATCAAATGCGGCAAAGAGGCCACACGATGGGAGTGCCACAGACGAATGGCCAGCAAAACGGGTGAAAAACACGAAGGCAGTCAGCACGGAGAAAAGGGGGGAGGATGAGGAAACCACACGGCATACAAGGCACATTAAACCGCCCATGTAGAAGTAGTCGCCTTTCCGGTGGTCTGTAGCCCAGCAGGTTTCTAAACAGATTCATTTTACACCCGATCTTTGCGCACGTCAAATTTGTGAGCACATGTCAACCATGCTGAAAGTGGAACCAAACTGACTTGTATGGGTGTAACGGTAGCACCTCTTGCCGCAGAGGGAAAGCAAAACAAGCATCCCAGCCCACATTGGCTTTCAGTTATTCAGTAACATATGATATGAGCTTGCACAAGGATTTGTTTATTGAGCAGGAAGGGCTCTGGCCTAGTCATGGAAGGTAACTTGAGTAGTAGTGGTCGCAACCTGGGATTAGTGCAAAAAGTTTTTTCATGTTCGGGGTCAGAGTTCATAGTTGAAATGAAAAACAACTTGAAGGAGTCACAACTTCGCAATTCGGACAACCATTTGTAGGTTCTTTTAATTGTGGACAACTTGGGCATAGCACACCCAAAAATGCTCGGATTTAAATGGCGACTTATTTGCTGGAATGCTGGCTAAATTCTGGGTAGGATTGCCCCCAAGGCCAGCGGGTTTGGAGCCGTATTGAGCGAGCCATGCTCATGCCCAGACCACATTTTGAAACTCATGACCTCAATGGCTTGGTGGCGATGCACATCAATTCAATCAACAAATTGAATTGAATTGAAACAAATGAATGGTTTGCAAGGCATAGCTCACGCAAAAATGCTCGGATTTAAATGGCGACTTGTTTCCTGGAATGCTGGCTAAATTCTGGGTAGTATTGTCCCCAAGACCAATGGGTTTGGGGCATAAATTGAATTGAATCAAATGGTTTGCAGGGCATAGCACACTCAAAAATGCTCGGATTTGAAGGGCGACTTGTTTTCTGGAATGCTGGCTAAATTCTGGGTAGGATTGCCCCCAAGACCAGTGGGTTTGGAGCCGTATTGAGGAAGCCATGCTCATGCCCAGACCACATTTTGAAACTCATGACCTCAATAGCTTGGTGGCGATGCACATCAATTCAATCAACAAATCGCGTCAATTGAATTGAAACAAATGAATGGTTTGCAAGGCATAGCTCACGGAAAAATGCTCGGATTTAAATGGCGGCTTGTTTTTTGGAATGCTGTCTAAATTCTGGGTAGGATTGTCCCCAAGACCAATGGGTTTGGAGCCGCATTGAGCGAGCCATGGTCATGCCCAGTCCACATTTTGAAACTGGTGGACCATGCACACCGTATGGACTCAGTTAGCGGCCATGCAGCCTGGGGAAAAAATTGGAGCGATTGCATATGCGAAGCAAAAGGCGGCCATGTCCCAGAGGCGGATGGAGGATGGTCAAAAATTGGTCATTGGTACAGGTTACGGGGCCCTGCTTGCTGCCGATGCAAACCTCATCAATTTTGTTGAGGCCGAGTGGGTTAAGGAGGCACTAATTCTCCGTGACAGGTTGTTCATGGACGACGAGGACGATGAATGATAGCAGCACTTATGGCCACATTATACCGTTCACTTAGTCACCGCCACATCGGGACTAGTCCCAAATCGGCCGAAGGCCGGAATTCTTTTTAAGTGTACCTTCTCTGGCCACCGGCAGTGGCATCCTCTGGATAAATTATACACTACAACTCTCTATCTGTACTTCCGAGTTCGCAACAACGCAACACCGTATCACGAACGCCTTGGGACGCAAAAAAGCGCACCAAATGAAGGCAGCAGCACTGAGAGCCTTTGCTACAAGCGTGCCAGTGTCATAGAGTTACAGCCCGACTTCAAGGAGCAAAAATCACTGGTCCAGAAGATCATTGACGCCGCCCAAGTTACACTGAGTAAGCCGAGGATTGACAGCCGTGGGCTGTGTCACTAAAAATAATCACATTCGCACATTCATGGGTTACACAGTGAAGCAAGAGCGTGTTTTAACACGGCTTGGACCAGAAACAAAGCTCTGGACATAGTGAAATTGTTAATTTATCCATGAGGTGGGTCTACCTGTGCCTACAAGGGTAGGCAGAGCCTGTGCCTACAACCCTTCGGAACGCAGTGGATGGCTGCAGCGCAAACAGACTAATGACGCACTCATGTATGACCTGGAATTGGTACTCAGTCAATTTTTGGGGGATCAGAATTTGTTTTATCTACGCTGTGGAGGTTTTGGCAGTTATTTTGGAATCCCACTTGAATAGAGAGGTTGCGCAAAAGCCGCATGCGGCTTTCGGCCGCGCAACGTCTTTCGATGCGGCTTTTTGGCCTTTGGCTCAAGTGGTCTGGGATGCACTCATTAGCCATCCTGGTGATGTGCAGAAGAGATAGAGGGTATCTCCGCAGGCGGCTTTCCGCAACCTCTCTAATAAGCACACATTAGATTCGTTCATGAGTGTTTTCGCGACTTGATAGATTACCCTAGACGCGTTTTCGATCGTGACGTGCAGGCGTTTGACCAGTAGGAAGGCTGCTTTGATGAGGAGTCCCAATTTGGGCGGAATCAAATTTTGTTGCTCACTCAATTTTGCCCCAAATAAGAATCCGTCTTAGGAAAAAGTTCTCCTCGTTAAACTGAGCATTTTGGCAAGAGGAAAAAATAATTGGATTTTTTCTGCGTGAGAAATAACAGTTAACAGTTGTCACAAAGTAACAGTTGTCACAAAGTAGCGGTGACTAAGTGAGCGGCACCATAAGTTGAATGTACTTCATCAAGCGTCCCTGGCTCAGTTGTAAAGCCTTACTCGTTTGCCTTCCATCACTGAAATGGTTTCCGGATCGATCCTCGTCAAAGGCCTCTTTTTGGTGTTCTATTGAACGCCGTTAAACACTGTTTAAACACTGTTTAACCCGTAACTGATTAATCAAATTAATCAAACTTGAACCGATCAGACACAGCAGCCACCAGTAGTAGTAGTGACCCTCCGTCGGCTCGTCAGCACTGCTCCAGGACGACCCTTAAACATGATTAGATTAAACATCTGTTTAAACGGCAATTCATGTCTCAACACAGACTGGGCTATCCTTAATGCAGCCATCAAGTTCTTTGTCAGTAGCAGCGTTGTGTCGCTCGCTGTAGAGGTGGCCGGTTTGTGAAATTGAAGCTCAGGCGGAAGATCTCTTGCAGGATATACGAGATCTTGGGAGTCCGAAAATGGCCAGTAAAATAGGGCCTATTTGACCCTGGTTGACCACGATCAGTGAAATCTGCGGGTATGGGCCGCATGGCTCTTCTCCGACCTCGCGATGCTTTCCCGCCACACTACCCCAAATGGTCATGCATTTCGAAACACAGTGACCTAATGGTCACGCGTTTCGAAATATAGTGCAATACAAATGATTGGCGAGCACTCGCTTTACTGTAGTCTATTTCGCATATGAATAGTACCAGCAGTTACCCTTGCTACGCTACGGGAAGACATTTGCATGTCTCCCCAAGTTGCTCCAGATCAATTACTATTTCCCACCACCTACCTGGCCACCCGGAAGTAATGACACTCCGATCAAATTCTATAAATAAATACAATTTTTATCTCGCTCAGTTCTCAACCGTTTACCTTGATTTTGGGCGCGTTCGACGCGATTTTAAACGCGCTTTCAGCACTTGCCATCATGATCGACTTCTTCTCCTCTTATCTCCGCCGCTCCGAAGAGGCTTGACTTCTTTGACCGTTGACGAACTGTGGCGTCTTCCTCCGCATCCTCGAGCTCCTCGTCGTCGGATTCGGAAGCTTCAGAGGAGAATATATCTTCCTCCGTGGCCACCTTGGGAGCGGCGACGGCTTTACTGCTCCGGGATTTGCGTCGCACAGTCCGCTCCGGAGCCGACTCTGCCTCAGATTCGGATGGAAACTCCTGCCCGGCCATGACCTTCTCGAGGGCATCATCGAAGCCCGCCCCCAACAACGAGGTCGTAATTTTATTCTTGGTGGCTGCAAGGCATTTAGCGTCAGTCATAAACAAATACATTGATAGGAGTGACTCACTGATGCGGATTGCATGCTCCGGCCGTTTTTGTGCTTTCAAGCCCTTGGCTTCCTCGAGCTCTTCACCCGTGATTATCGTTCGCTGCAGCACATATACTGTGTGCCGCGATTTCCCCACCAACACCCAATGGTACGCCGGCGCCGCATCTTCTGGGTAACGGCGGTCCAGAAACTCGAACAGCAAATGTAATACCTCCCGGAGCCATTGGTCGATCCGCTGCTGGGGCAATTTGGGGTCAAACAGGAGGTCTTTATCGTTGCGCGTGTTGAAGGCAGACAGTCCACGCTTCACCCGGCCCTCGACCTCTGGGTCTGCAAGACACTTCGAAATCCGAAGTTTTCCCTCGAACTGTAATGAAATTAGCACTTGAAGCTCCAATCACGGACGCACATCAAGCCCGCTGGTGATTACTGGCGCGCTATTGACTTTCACCAGAATCTGATCAGCGGGTTTACTCTTTTCGACCCCCCCTTGGAATTCTTACCAATAATGAGTTCGCAACGTTAACTGAAGTATGATGTAAATCACCCACTACCTTGCTTGACCCAGACCCGCCACCTGCAGCTTCCTTGGGGCGAAAACCCAAGGAGGATTCAGCCCGAGCCTCTGAATCCGCAGGTCGCTTCCCGAGCTTGTCGAGCCTGTACTTGGCTAACACCTCCAAATTTTTGGAGCGTTTGATTGACTGATTGATTCCCGCAGCCCAAGCAACACCGTGACTGGTAGCGTGAGATACTGATCTGAGTACACCCTTATGCCCACAGCCAACTGGAGGGTGCCTTTTTTGTTCTTTGTTTTTAATGGAAATGGGATTAGTCGGTGGGTTGGCGTAGTCTCTCGTCAATTCCGGATTGGCACACCGTCATTCTACCACATACTGCTGAAGAAAGCCTAGAACGCGACGCATGGCTTGCGCATATTGACCCGTTTGCTGGCAGGAAAGAATTACCTCAAAATATTGTGCAACTTGCTTCGGCGGGGGTTAATTTACCTGAAATTTATGCCGGAAACCCTCATAGGGTTCACGCCGTCGATTCAGCCAAAACATCGGTGGGCATCCCACTCCTGCGGCTCGAAGATGTAAATTGTGAGAAAGCAGGGCCAAATATTGTACAACTTGCTTCGGCGGGGGTTAATGTTTATGCTGAAAACCCACTCAGTGTTCACGCCGTCGATTCAGCCAAAATTTCGGTGTGCATTCCACTCCTGCGGCTCGAAAATGTAAAATTGTGAGAAAACAGGGCCAAACACAGAAAATATTGTACAACTTGCTTCGGCAGGGGTTAATTTGCCTGAAATTTACGCTGGAAACCCTTCCAGTGTTCACGCCGTTGGTTCGGCCAAAATATCAGTGGGCATTCCACTCCTGCGGCTCGAAGATGCAAAATTGTGAGAAAATAGGGCCAAACACAGAAAATATTGTACAACTTGCTTCGGCGGGGGTTAATTTGCCTGAAATTTACGCTGGAAACCCTTCCAGTGTTCACGCCGTTGGTTCGGCCAAAATATCAGTGGGCATTCCACTCCTGCGGCTCGAAGATGCAAAATTGTGAGAAAATAGGGCCAAACACAGAAAATATTGTACAACTTGCTTCGGCGGGGGTTAATTTGCCTGAAATTTACGCTGGAAACCCTTCCAGTGTTCACGCCGTTGGTTCGGCCAAAATATCAGTGGGCATTTCACTCCTGCGGCTCGAAGATGCAAAATTGTGAGAAAATAGGGCCAAACACAGAAAATATTGTACAACTTGCTTCGGCGGGGGTTAATTTGCCTGAAATTTACGCTGGAAACCCTTCCAGTGTTCACGCCGTTGGTTCGGCCAAAATATCAGTGGGCATTCCACTCCTGCGGCTCGAAGATGCAAAATTGTGAGAAAATAGGGCCAAACGCAGAAAATATTGTGCAACTTGCTTCGGCGGTGGTTAATTTCCCTGCAGTTTATGCTGGAAACCCTCTTGATTTTCACGCCGTTGATTCGGCCAAAACATAGATGGGCATTCCACTCTTGCGCCTTGAAGATGCAAAATTGTGGGCAAGCAGGGCCAAACACCGGAAATATTGTGCAACTTGCTTAGACGGCGGTTAATTTGCCTGAAAATTATGCTGGAAACCCTGGGCAAAGGGCTGTAAACAGGTGCAATTTCAACTCCGGCTTGTGAATGCCGAAATCTGGCCCTGTCTCCGGATCTGCTTGAAATTTTTGCTGGCTATCATTATTTAATTCCAATCTGGTGTGCAGCCACAGTGCGCTATATACTTTCTCGGTCGTTAAAGTCTGCCGTCGACCGTACAGCTATATGCTTTCACCACCGCACGCTGAAGCAACAATAATTCTCACAGGTGGGTCAGGTTGGGGTGTTTTTGGTTGTGTGAGGGAAGAACGCGTGCCAGAGTACCCGTAGTCCTACGATCGGGCTGGATTTTTATACGATGTACTTTATGTTGCTCTTGAGGGCTAGACATACCGGCATCCTCAATGTGACCCTTACTTCAAATGTACTATGACTTATAGCCGCCCAATTTCCCCTGTCAAATTTTATGAGGTACAAGGGACTGGTCGGCCGCTTCACGGCCTCCCATCCCCTTATTTGAATTTAATAAACTCATAGGCGGACTGAATATTCAAAACTATGATGCCACTAGGTTGAATTCAATGGAGTTGAGTTGGCGATTTACTTCGGCGCTGAGATAAATTATCTAGATAATAAGTAAGACAGGAGCGCAATATTTGATTCCCCTTCATTCCACCTATCTCAGTCTTTTTTTTTTTTTTCATTCTCCCATTGCATAAAATTAGGCCGTCTGCGCCGGGCTTAGAAAGATGCTGATTCATATTATTACCTCAGAGATAAGAATGAATATATGAGGCAATGGAGTTGAAGGCTTAATTTTCAGGTATTTTTGTTCGTTTTCAACCCTCGCGAGGTTTGCTCCCCAACTGCTCTCAAGTGACTCCGCGAGCTGCCGACAATGCCGACGTTGGCCGCGGCAGCCTTTGTTTCGTTGCGGTGGGAGACATCTGTCAATGTTAGCGCCGAGGCAGTGTCTGCCAAAGTTTGCTGGACCGGTGACGTGGTGCCGGCCAAGGCGAATGTTGATTGACTGTAGGCCGGCAGACTCGGGAGCCCGACAATCACCGACGGCGAGCTGCCGGGGCCTTCACAAATAAATGACCATTTTGGAAAGGAAGGGCGCATTTAGCAGCTCCCAGGACTAAGTGCAGCACATGCGGCAATGCAGAGTGGCTCGGAGGGCTAACGGCTGACTTCGCCGTCTGGCATTCCAGATGGTGGTGGTAAGAGGATAATTGGATGGAACGGAAAGCCCTCCGGCAGTTGCTGCCAAGCTGTATTTCTATTTCTATTCGGAACTGTCCTTCAAGCTTTGGATGAATTTCTCCACAATAACTGGATGAAATTCTCCACAATACTTTTATCTTTCCCTCGGATGTCCACATATACTTCCGGTTCGTTAATTCCGTAGCGCGCAACGATCATCAAGGTTCCCACGTCCTTTTAAAAAATTCGATAGACCTGGAACATTTAAGCCATTATGGCGGTTCCACAAGGCATTCATTTTGAAACATGTGCTTCAGTGACCTTGCAGTGAAAACGCGACTGTTTCAATTCCACAGCAGTCCCGGGGACACTTTCTGAGGCGTGCCCCGCAGATCTGAATGGCCAGGATGGCCTTGTATTATGTAAAGCCATTATTGCGGTTCCACCAGGCATTCATTTTGAAACACGTGCTTCAATGATCTTGCAGTGCAAACGCTGTTTCAATTCCACAGCAGTCCCGGAGATACTTTCTGAGGCGTGCCGCGCAGAACTGGATGGCCAGGATGGCCTTGTATTTAAGCCATTATTGCGGTTCCACCTTCTACCTCTTTATCTACCTCTTTATAAGATTACGCCTGTCTGTCTGAAGCTTTTTAAGCTCCGCCCGCTTGCCGGGCTGGCTGCTTCTTGTGCCACCAACATAAGACGAAGCACTCGCCGTACCGGCATACTGATATTGGACACGGCTCAGATGATTCCAATTGTACTGGCACTGATCGACAGAGTCGTAGTATCAGCCTTTATCCATGCCGAAATCGACAAAGGACTGCGAGAAGGCAGGAAGATTGCAACACCCCTTCGCCTCCCCTCCAATGACACATCACGTAATCTTGATGGCGCGTGGGTCCAAGTCAGGGCAGTGGGATTCTTTTTCACCATCGATTTCCATGTTGCCCATGAGTCATTCTCCTCGTAAATGCAATAATAAATACTTTATAAATACTTCTTTCACAATAGATACCTTATCCTCACCCTAACTCTGACCCTAACCGCTAACCCGTGTAACCGAAGGTTGCGCGCAGGGGCGCGCCGACGTCCTCCGTGTCAGGAGGTGCAGTTCCGCTCTTGAGCGCGAGTTCGTACTCCCACGTCGCCGTTATACTGGCTATATTCGACGTCTCGATTTTGTTATTCAGTATGTTCTTCTGTTGAAGGGACATGGCGAGAGTGTTGGAATCAATAGAGAAATCCAGTATTAGCAGTGAACCCGTTGCAAACGCGCGGGGAATTCTTCATTATCTACATTACATATATACCACTTTACTGTAATTAAGGTACGCATTTATCCACAGGAACAGGAACAAAGAGGGCGGGGGACCTGGTAACTAAGTGTGCCACAGTCACAATTGACAGGCTGTGCGCGCACATAGCACCTCGATATTCCAACAGAGAGGTGCTGGGATCTTTCGCCATGTGGCGAAGTCGAAGTCGTCCTTGAGGGGGAGGTCGGGACCAGCGACGGACTTCTTAGGCGCCATGTGCACGAAAAATGTGGGTATGAGAACGACGAGGAGGAGAGGGCGACGAGGAGGAAGGACGCGATGGACGCGTCGAGGAAAGTCAAGTGATCACGTGTGTATACAAGGTCTCGTGCTAGGCGCTAAGACTTCTCTCATTCTGCCTTATCTCCCACTAAGTCGGCTCGTGCCTCGCCAGCCTTAGCTCACACCAATAGGCGCTGGTTCGATTCGGG
The DNA here is from genome assembly GCA_029378395.1 of Mycena leptocephala. Lineage (NCBI taxonomy): Eukaryota > Fungi > Basidiomycota > Agaricomycetes > Agaricales > Mycenaceae > Mycena > Mycena leptocephala. Next base: position 112,530 of record JARJLF010000353.1, read on the forward strand.
CAGCCGGCATCATTTTTTCATTTCAATCATAACCAAATAACATGTCCGTGTCGGTAATTTGGCTCATTCCACGGCCTCATTGAGTTCTTCACGCCATTTACACGTGTATTGGATGTTTATTGAACATTCTAAATGCCTGGGGCCTACCCAGAGTTTTTCCCATCCCCAGGGACTTCAGGAAGTTCAAGCTAAACATCCTGGATAATTTTAGGGCTGTTTCTCTTACAGTTTGTCAACCTCGGCCTCTGAACGACTAGAAATGCGAGAGCATCTCATCTATCCTACTGCCTATGTTGTGGGCCACTGCAAAAAAACCAGGTGAGAATTACGTCAGATTCCTAGAGCACAGGAAAAAAATTAATATACATGTTTCAGAGACCTGAGAGACACACTCTTTGATGTATTAGCTGTAAAACATGTTGTATAACCCGAGAAATTCCAGGAATTACCGATGCGGACACGTTATTTGACTATGATTGAAATCAAAAAATGATGCCGGCTGCCCGAATCGAACCAGCGCCTGTTGGTGCTTGGACGTCCTGGGCCTCTGATTTTTTTTTTTTTTTTCGGCGGAAGACATTATTATTGAAAATTGCAATAATCTGACAATGAGAAGCGAGAAATCAGATGTGGCTACTATGTAAACAGCCAAACGAAAATTTTTATTAGAGATACTTTGTGTCAGAACTAAACGATGTCCGTTTGGAAAATAAGGTTGCCAAAAATTAAGCGTTGTATTTCGCCAACTGTGGGCAATGTAACTTCAACCTGCGAACGGCGCAACCTAGACGTAAATGTCTAGTTCCATGGACGGGGTTGAGTTGTTGATGCCCGAATGGTTGGACCCATCAGTTTCTCGACGACTTTAACGGCGGTGAGGCGCCCTTCCGGCTGCTGTTTCCAGCAGTTTTCGAGTAGCTCCCACACACCACCTATGTTTTCGAGAGCTGGCCGCAGAGGCCGATTTCCTAAACCGACGTGTTTCATCACCTGAGTGTCGTGGCGCAGCTCCGGAAACAGAGTAGTCCCTGTGAGGATCTGGGTGGAGTAAGACGAGCGGAACACAGTGACGAGATATTGACATGCCTCATATGCGACGCAAGCGAAGGCGTAAATGTCGGCCTCCAAGCTGTTGGATCTTCCATCATGTATTTCGGGTGCTTGGTAGCGGGCTGTGCCCCCTCGTCCTCGTTGAGAAGGACTGGTGAATTGCACAGAGGACAATTTGTTGACAAAAGACGCGATCCCGAAGTCCGCAATGCACGCAGTGCGAAACGGCGTCACAAGTATATTGGGCTAATTGATTAGGGAACCAAAATCTTCGATGCGACATAATGAACCACATAGCACGTAAATCGACACCGCCGAGATCACCAATCTCTTCGAATGTTGTGTTAAATTGAACAATTTTGAATAGTGTCTCTGCAATATTTCGTGCACAGCTTGCCCAATACTCCGTTCTGCAGGGTCTTGCAGGCATTTCGACTCAGAGATGTCCTGGCTTTCCAATGCGCACGGCCTGCCAATTATCTGTTAGATCAATCGTCTGCTTGCTGAGCAGAATTACACCATTTCTCTAGGCATTCTGGCCATGCAAGCCATGTCTGTTACACAGATCGTCCTCTAGTTCAATTTATATGAACTACTATGGATTCTTTCCATTTTTTGGGAGATTTTTGCGAACAGCTACAATAGGGCCTTGTATATTAATCGTGTTTATAATCCAGTTTATAAACACCCGTTTATAAACCTGTTTTAAATGGCGGAGAGAAATGGTCTGTTTATGAATGCTCAGAGGAGCCAAAAACGGCGGAAGTTGGTAGTGTGTGGGGTGCGGGTGCGGGTAAACCCGGCGGGTTTCCGGGTCGGGTCGGACGGGTCCGGGTCGCGGGTTGGAAGGATCTTAAACCCGTGCTGAAGCCCTAAAAATCCTTTCACGTAACCACTGTGAGCCCTTTCTATAGGCATTGTTTCTCGAACACGACACATCATGGGTGCACGGAGCTTAGGCTCGAGGCTATGACGTACTAAAGCTGCAGAATAGACGGCGAACCCACCCGTCTTTTCAGCCAGGCAGTGCGTCATCGACCACTGTAAAACTTCTTTAGGCCTCAAATCACGTGCAAGACCCTCTCACTTTGTTCAGAGCATCGCAAGACGCGTTGGAACGCGTCAATTCAATTATCTGACGCGTCGATTCAAATATTCGGCGCGATGACGCGTGCTGCACGTGACACCGTAACAAGCGAGCGCGGTCCAACAAACACGTCCGTTACCTGAGCCAGACACGTTGATAGTGAGTTGCAAATAACATAAACTAACATACGTCTGTCGCCTAGACACGGTGCCATCGGTCCCACTGCCTGATGTGGTAAGCGGTGTCCATCAAACGAGCGTGGTGCTCCGGCTTTCCATACTGTACCAGGGTCTCCAAATTTGGGAGGGGTTTGTTCTCAACGACTGCCACCATTTTTGACGCACAACTGGGCCGGACTGAACCAGAAAGGGCCACTGATTGATGGGACTGATCTGAGCTATACGGTGTCTGTTCGAATCCCCCAGTGCACACAAACCAACACATTTCCAGCCAATTTCACCCCTTAAGCACAGTATAGCACCGACTCATTTATATCCGTCCACCTCTTGGCCGGTGGGCTTCCTTCATTTTCAAATTTCCTTTTTGGGAACCGCAAAAAAAAATTATCACGTTGTCTCATTAGTTTCGAGAACAGCTGTAAAATGTAAAGCAATGCAATATCATCACGCCTTTCAAAATATAAGGGAATGCAATAAGGTCACGCCTTTCAAAATGGAAAGGAATTCAATCAGGTCACGCGTTTCAAAATGTAAAGCACTGATTGGCCGCTGGAGAGGTCAATATCCAGGATCTGAGTGGCTCAAAATGACCGGAATATCCAGGGCTATCCATTGCTCGCGTGTGCGCCTCAAAAATTTGCTCGGAGACTGCGCTGGAATTGAAAGTGTTCGAAAATGCAGAGAATTGGGGACATCATGCATTTCAAAATGTAAAGCAATGCCTTAAGTTCACGCCTTTCAAAATGTAAAGCAATGATTGGCCGCTGGAGAGTTAATATTGCCTCCGAGCAGGATCTGAATAGCTCAACATGACCGGTTCAAAATTTTAACAATGCGCTCCCGCGCTCATTATATTTCTTTCTATTCACATACACAATTTCTTCCCCAACGTCACGCATTTCAAAATGTCAAGGAATTCAATGGGCTCACCTTTCAAATGTAAAGGAATTCAATCAGGTCAAGCATTTCAAAATTTAAAGCACTGAATGGCCGCCAGACAGGTCATTATTGTCTCCGAGCTAGGCTCGTGACCAGCCTGCCTATGAATAGCAACAATTGGGCGAGCCAGTTGGCGTAGCAAAGTGCTCGCCACATTTTTGCTAATTGTAGGCAGGCTGGTTTCGAGCCTGCCTCCGAGCAGGATCTGAATGACTCAAAATGACCGGAGTGACCAGTCGGCTATCCGTTGCTGGCGTGCACGCCTCGGAAAATGGCTCTGGGACATGGAGACACAGTCGTTTCACCCGGGTATGGTTTGCCTGAAGGACTCGGATGAAATCAGAAATGATTTCTGTCAGCGACACATCCACATTGGGAAAGGGGTTCACCAATGCCGCCATCGCCAGCAACGACCCACGGTATCTCTTATCACCTAAACGGCGCAAATTGAATGTAATTTTGGACTTTTGTTTTGCTCCAATAAATTAAAGGCGAGGCTACATTGGTTTACGAGGAAATGTCACGCACAACAAGAAGGATTTGTGCAACAAACAAAGGAGCACAGAAAAGCGTTGGAGAGAGGGTGCGTTTTGGAATATTTCATTCCCGCTGAGGCGACGTTTCAACCCGCTCCACCGCCGGGTGGGAGGCTCGTGCGCACACATGGTATCTGGGCGACTAGGATCGGTCTTGGACCATGCAGAACAATGGCTAGCACATACCGACCGTCTATTTGGCGATATCTAGCATTCTGTCTCCTCAGAATTTGAAGATATGTAACAGAACTTGTGATTTCAAATGAGTGCTTCAGTCATACCTGTCCGAAGTCCGAATTTCGGCCGAGGGCCGAGACAATGCAAGATTTTCAAACTTGTCTCGAAAGGCATGAAAAAAGTGGACACAGTTTTTGACCATTGGGGCACCCCTGGAATGTTCTCCACCGCTCCACAAAGGTACTAGCTATGGCACAAAGTGATGGCCGCTGGGTTTTTTGATCACTGCTAGACAACGAGAGCATATTTTTGGACAAAATAAAATACAAGATAGCCTAGGAAGATGATGTGCACATTTTGGAGATATTGATAGCATCAAAATATTTTGATATGTGATCAAACGAGCCAGATATGTGAAAATGCCATTTTTCAACTCAGTCAGATCTTTTTTAAGAAGAATTGCAAACTACCCAAATTGTAGCCCTAGATGTGCTGTTGCATCTGACACTTTGAATTTTGTAAAAATATACAGGCAACATTGAAATATTTGGGCCGCAAAATGACCAAAATCACTAAAATTTGCTCAAATCAGCCAAAAATCAGCCAAAGTTCCAATTTTGCAGCCCATATATCTCGATGTTGCCTGTATATTTTTACAAGATTCAAAGTGTCAGATGGAACAGTATATCTAGGGCTACAATTTGGGTGATTTACATTTCTTCTCAAAAAATGTCTGACAGAGTTGAAAAATGGCATTTTCACATAGCTGGCTCGTTTGATCACATATCAAAATATTTTGATGCTATCAATATCCCCAAAATGTGCACATCATCTTTTTAGGCTATCTGGTATTTTATTTTGTCCAAAAATATGCTCTCGTTGTCTAGCAGTGATCAAAAAACCCAGCGGCCATCACTTTGTTTCATAACGAGTACTGACCATTATTCGATATTATGGGTATCAACAAAGTCGATTTTTCTTATTTTATTACGGAAAGTCGGGACAGGTATGGTATGGGTTAAACCATGCCTAAACTCCTGAAATCACTCATACTTTATGTTACCGTATCATTACGTTCAAATCGACAGCGGTTGTGACGCGTGACCTTTTCAACCAATTCGACAATTCGACAGACCCTTCAACTTGGCGTGACCGGTGTCAAAAATTCGACATTGCACCCAAACGATGCAGGATTATCAAGTATGTGAGCTCAGAGCATTGCACAAATATTACAGCTCTTGTTGAACAATGTTCTGAATTTTTTTCTGAATTATTATTGGCAGCAGAACAGTCACTCAAATTGCACTCAGAAGGGCTTTTTTCAGGTTTTCATGGCACAAACTCAATAGAGACCCAAAAAACGCAAGAAATGGCTGTATTCTGGCTTCAGAACACCTCAAATAGCTCTGTTTTGAATTTTCAGCCCCTTTTCAACCATTTCGTGACCTGTTTGTTCACCATTTCGACAACCCCCCGCGTGACGCGTGACTTCGACCAAATTTCGACATCGACAAGGGGGTGCGTGACGCGTGACTGTCGATTTGAACGTAATGATACGGTAGTATTTTATTTGGAGTGATTCCGCCCAGAAATGACCATGTCCATTTCTTTTTGCCGCCACTGTACTGCGAGCGACTATTTGCGACATAAGCATTTTTTTCCATGCCGACCATCCATACTACTCAACACAACCACGTCCTCTTTTGTTTCAATTCCGTCTCCACCGCGATCATTGTCTCAGCACTCTCAAAAGATCATTGCGACAGAGGGGGCAGCAAGTGTCCCCTTGAGCGCGCAGCGCGAAAATGATGCGTCTTTCTTTTGCAGACAATCGCAGACCGCGCTGCCACCTGTAAATTTCAACCTTGATGCTGCGGCCAAACACCTTTGCGCTGTTCAGACTCAATGCCTCCTCCTTGTCATGTGCAGAGACAGAAACAATACCGATCCCCTTGCTATTTCCGTTGGCGTCTTTTTTCACCTTTGCCCACGAGACGTGGATGCGATTGTTTGAGAAGAGAAAGAACAATCCACTGTCGTCCATTTGAAAGGGAAGGTTCCCGGCGAACAGATGAATCTCTTTTATCCCATTCGAATCCTGAAGCGGCTGCGGAAACCATGTCAAAGGGGGAAAGAATAACTCTCGTCGTATCTCACCTGCGTCTTGAGCTCTGGTGTTTTCGACACCGTGTGAATGGTATCCACAAGGGAAGGCTGTCTCGGAAGTATATAGTTATCTCACATTCTCGCAAATTCAGAGTGAATGTACCTGAGGCTCTGGGCTTTCGGCCTCGGTTTTTGACTTATCTTCGGTGGACGAATCTGCCTGTCCCTCTCGGCCGAGCCCGCTCCCCGGGAGGCTTTCGGCGATCAGTTCGGGGATGTTGGTCGCTGACATTCGACGTGTCTGAAGACAAGTGGGAGATTGAGAGTTCATTATATACAGGGACGGGACCCGGGCTCGACATAAGCCGGCTTCGAGGCTACCCAGGCCATCTACACAGAACGAGTCTACATACAGTAGGGGACAATCAAAGCCCACCTATTTTATAGCATGTGAACGAAGCTTTTTTGAGGAAAACTGAGGCCAGATTCAGATTCGGCTCGCCAAAAGGAGCCTAAAAACCTACCTCCGAAGTTTTTCCCACGAGCGGTTGGTTTTCTCAATATTTTGAGCCAATTTAACGAAATTGTGTGTACCCCTTTGGGACCCGGGAAACCAAAAAAAAAATACATATTTGTCAATACCAAACTACTTCTTTGCAAGAACAGCCTCCAGTGACTGCATACCCCTTTCAGTAATTGTCCTGTGAGCTCTCTGCTGCCGGACAGCCCAATCCGCAGCCTTCCCCGTCAAACCTCGGCGGTAGGCACTCATGAAGCGCCAGGAACGGTTGATGAACCGATGGATCACACCAGTGGGGCAAGCATCAAGATACATGATTGCCGCCTCCTTTGCTTTCTGAAATCCACCGCTCTTATCAACCTCCCGATACCGGTACTTGCACCAACCCCAGTACTGCAGTGATTTAGTTTGATGAGAGAGACTGCATGTTTTAATGTCTCAAGCTGGGACGGTTGGTTCTTGAAGTCATCCTGCTGGGAAAGAAGACGAGCCAGACAGCAATTCTGACTTTCAATGGGGCAGACAGGTTTGCACTTGGATTTGAGTTTCTTCAAATCTGCAGCTGGAAAGCCTCGCTCAAGAAGGACAGTATAAAGTCCCTTGGGCACTCCATCTGAATTTGTCATGGACTGTGGCTTTCCAAGGTGAGTTTCGCAGGGATTCGACATAGGAATAATGGTGTCATGTTGCTTGCGTTGTTTGCCTCCATCTGATTTATTCATTTCAAAAGCTTTCAGTGCATCTTCGGGAAGTGAAGCATGAGCAGAAGACTGGTCAAAAATAAAAAGGGCCTGTTTTCCTGGATGGGCAATTTCGAAAATTCGAATGGTTTCTTTGATTTGTGCAAGCAGCTGTTTTGTGTCCCACCAAGGGTCACCACTGGGGCCGCCGCCTGGATAGATGATGATACGGGCATCCTGGATCACTTGGCCGTTGACATCCTGAATAACAATGCGACCACACTCTGGGTTGAGAAAATCAGAAACATGAATGAGGCGGCCACGACCCTTCTTCCGAAGAACTGTTTGGCCCTCCTTGAGATTTAGCCTATGCATTGAATCAGTATTAGCATTGTTGTACAAAAGATTTGGCATACCAGGCACGATTGGCTTCATCATTAGCATGAAAGCAACACTCATCGTGAAAGAGTGGGATAAGTTCCTTCTCACCCGGCTTCAGTTTTGGTTCCACTCGAACCAGGTCCGGCCCTTTGTTCTCATAATATTCGTAGTGGACCATTCGCTCTTCAAATTGGAGCATTGCTGGCAGGAATTCATGGTTACGATAATGAACCACATCCTCCCGTTCATGGCCATCCATATAAACACCCTTTTTCACCAAGGTGTGTCCAGCCAAGCTTGATCAACCAGCGGCGAGCAGTGCGAATGCTGAGAGGATTTTTGGGCTTGATATTGAGCTCCGGGAATAGGGAAGTGTTAATGTGTTTCTGAAAATCACGAGGAGTTACTTTGCCTGCTGGTATGCTGCGCAAATATTCTAATGCCCGCAATTTAACCTGCTCATCATGAAGCCAAGACCGTGCAAGACGAGTTCCCCCACGAATCTCGCGTGGGAGGTTTCCAAAGAGCTGATAATGCCGTGCCAGTGACCGGACTCTGCGTGCAAACCAGTCCCCTTTTCCCTTTCCATCGTACCACTGCCTTGCAATTTCACTTCCAGCTTGAGTGCATGACACACCCTTGAGTCGGAGTGTGGCAAAGTTGGAAATTATCATGAGCTGATTAACTCGAGACAATGGCATGATCTTGCTATTTTTCTTGAGTTCAGCCTTGACCTCTTTCCGAATCTCGTCCCAAGGTCGAGGCAGACCTTTCACAGTGCTTGCTATATTCTCCTCTAACTCGTCTTCCCAGGCCTCTCCCTGTTGTTCCTCTAACTCATCTTGAGTTGTCATTTGTTCATTGGTCATATCATCACCAATTTCGCTTGCTGCAGCAGAAAACACTGGCTCGGACATTTGCACAATGTCCTCATCATCAGAGACTGCAGCAGAGACTCGCTCAGAAATTGGAGGCAAATCCTGGTCAGATGCCTCTGGTGACTGTGATGCACAGCGAACTGCAGGGACCCGTGGTGAGCCTAGGGATTTATCTGCAATTGGGCTGGAGGTACGACTTGGTGGACCTGAAAGAATCTGTATGTTGTCATCTGAGGAATCTCTAGAATCTGTATTTGCTAGAGGTGCTCTGCCCTGTGAGCCATCTTGCTGCAGTATAGCTTCCTTCCAAGCAGCAGGTAGTTTTTTCGAAGTAACAGGCAGTGTAGATTTCACTGGATGAGAGCTAGAAAAGCCGAATGTGTCCAAGAGTTTTTGATGTTTGAACTCAGATGCTAATCGATAGGCTGTGCTCTGAGCTTTGTTCATGCCATCTGCTGTAGTATTGTAATGCTGTGGACACTCTGAAGTGTTGGATGAGCGAGAGAACATATTACTTTGAAAGATTACACACCTTTCTTCTTTCTGTCTCGCATATCTCGTAACCTTGGTGGAAGCCAATCCAAATCCTTTGCATCCTCCTTCTCGGCCATCTCGAGAAGGCTAATACTGAAGTCTTCATCCTCAAATTCATCCTGATCTAGTTCTGACTCAATATCGGACTCATCATCGTTCTCCCAGTCCACCCGCTGCTGTCAAAGTAGATGCCCAGCATGAAACCATCATCAGCGGTGTCCTCAGAGTCTCCTGCAACTGCTGAAGGTGTTGAATCTTGCTGTTGTTGGTTGCGAAGGCCAGCGATATTTCGTTTGGCCTTCTTCCTGGGTGGCATTGTGGGTGGTGGAGAGTGAGGAAAGATCATTTTTTATCGATGAAATGGCTCGATGAATTTGCGAGATTCTTCCGGAATCATGACCAGCTGATCAAGAGGAGTCGATTGCCACTTTTTCCGAAATTTTCCCGATTTTTTCCGGTTTTCTCAATATTTTGAGGGCTCCAAACCTTACCTTCAAGAATTTTGAAAATCGGCTCGTGCAGATCTCTTAAACGGTGTCTAAATTGACTCTTTACGTGGTTTCCGATGCCTCGGATCGCCGACGGTTGCTTCTGTATACAAATTTCTCACGCTTCCAAAATAGGCGGGCTTTGATTGTCCCCTACTGTATGTCCTCGGGCTGGCCGCGGACCAAGCGAGCAGGCATTGGGCGATGCTGAGGTCGGCGGAGACAGTGTCGGAGCTGGTGAAAAGGAGAGAGGACGCCTTTTCCTTTGAGTTTCGAACCTTGAAATTTTGCCCACTTTCTTATATCTATTTAGATCTATTGCGAATTTCTCGAGAGTTTTTGTCGCGCCTTCACCGACACCACGTCAGGCGGACGGGAGGGGCCCGCCGTTAGTCGCGCGATGGCGCGCTGTGCGTGGTCGCATTCTATTATTATTTATGATTTATTGGGTATTTTACTAGCATTTTTTGCGGATACTAGCAGTTACCCGTGCTTCGCCACGGACTGGAACAGATAACAGGTCCATCTAGTGCACTCTTGTTACTTGGAATTGAAGCCGCCACTCGTCGTCGACCTTTGGTCGACTCCTCGCGGCCCCATGAATTGTTATATTGCACTAAAATCCACTCACTCCTTGGAAGTGGGAAATTATTTCCAGCCACATATATATGTTTCATCGTCAAGAATTTCCCTCCATCCAACTGCCAGCCTGAACTTGGAGTTCCTCTCACGTCTCATTTTTGTAGCTACAGCCATTCCCGCTTTCACAGGGCTCGTTCGGCTCAGTTCTACCAGTTAGTTATATTTTATTGGAGCTGTTTCTTGCCAGGAGCATTCAAAATGCAGCCTTCATTCTGTTGCCCTTGTTGGATTGATGTAGATTTATTTCTGTCCATCCATTCAAGCACCTCGAATGAACCCGGTTGTAGTGCTAATGGCACTCAAAATTTATCCCAGCTGACGGGAAGCCACTTGCTATTCACTGAATCAACCAATAAACCAATATCTCCCCGTGCCGTGTCACGGAGGATGAAATTAGTGGATCAATATTGTTAACTCAACAGTTATGGACCCTGGTCCCTGGACCTTCACCTAGTCCGGTTATCTCACTTGATTTTCGAGCTGAGTTATTTCCATTCAACGACATTTCCGCTCGGAGACGCCGTTGTCTTGATGTCGGCTCGTTTGGCTTCACATTTCAACATTTGGTAATAAGCATGCCGAAGAATGCCGATGGACATGACATGATGTCGGCAGACTTTGACGTCGCCAGGACTCGGCAGATTCGGCAAGGGGGCATAAATACAAAGGATTTCAAGATGAGCAGACAAACTAATTGAATTCATCCTTTCATATCCCTGGGGCCATGATCATTTTGTTCAACTTGGTTTCTTGCACTCGGCGACTCAGAGCTAAAATTTAGGTTGCATTGAAATTAATTAAGCGATATCAATCCGGGCTGTGCCGCTTGTCGGCTTTACCTACTTGACAGAGTTACATAAAATAGGAATCGAACACTGCGGTGGAGTACCTGTGGAGCGTTCAACATCGGCTGAAACTGGGGGAAATTACATCATTTTGGACGCTCCGGGGCTGTCTTATATACTCCCAGAGCGAGAACGAAGCTTGCTTTGAATGCCAACTGCCAATATTTTTATGATTTACTAAGCTCTGGTTGTTTGAACATGAACTGAACGGTTATAAACAACAATACAGCAGTTCAGTGGAGCTCCTGCAGAGATATCGGGATCTCGACAGTTTTCGCTGCGTTAGTGGAGCAGATGACGGCATTTGCATTGCCGACAGCCAACAGGAATGTATGTTTGTCTAATTGTCTTGTCTGGCGTGCACAGGGGGTCTTCATTTCTTATATAGATTGCGGGTATTATTGCGGGCAGCCCTAAACCGCTAAAGACGAGGAAAACATGCATTTGGGTCCTCCTATGTACGACATCCCTGGTTTCAGATTTTGGAAATATGTATTTTGAGAGCAGTATGAACCCATTTTTTAAAAATTCAGAAATGATTCTTTCGCTGAATGGGCTCGACTGACATCAATGCCATCAATGTGAGCTACTCGGCGTTGTGCCCGCCATTCATTTTTGACCTGCCTGAAAACCAAATAAAAACCGCAACCTGGATTCTGAAAACAAAGACTCAAAAAAAAAATCAAATTCAACTCAAATCAGTCATTTCTTCTTTCTGTTTGTGCCCGCCGCTTGCCGGCCACCCCTATTCATAAGTATTCTAGCAATCCGGAATTCCGATGGTTTAAGATATGAGGTTGGTTTAAAAGTGCTACATCTTCTATAGCCTTTATGTACTGTGCCACGTCTTCATTTGAGCAATTTCTGCCTCTCCATGGTGCGAATGACTGTTAATAACATAATCTCGCTTAAAGCAAATTTTCTGCGGGTTTATCGTCCATTTTCCTTCGAATTTCAGTGCAAAAATGAGCCAGAAATTACCAGGGTGTTCACCACAGAGCTCGAAGCTCTCGAATGACCTTCACAAGCCAAAAAATAGCAGCCTGGGGTTAGCCGAGGCCCCCTTCCTCACACATAAATTACATGCCTCTCAGACCCTCCGATGTGAAAAAAAAATGTAACTAACGTGTTGAATAACATGTTATAAACCTTCTGCTATTACACAGCGCTACTGCGTCTCCTCGATGCTAAGCTCCCCGTGACCGATATTCAGAAATCCTGCGCCAAGAGAAAACTCGTTCCCCGTCCTCTATTAGCGCTCACGAGTAGGCTGCATCCACGGTCCATGCTGCACGCCGTGTCCGGTCAATTGGTGTCCCCTTCGGCAAGACTGCGGAAGATTCTAGCTCCGTCAAAACTCGAGCCGGCGTCAATGGAAATGGAGGCAGTCTGTTAGGGTCAGGAAGCTTCTTCGTAGGCCTCACAGACGAAGAGCCATGATTGAAACTGCTCGTACGTAATCAGACCTGTTCGTGACAACCATGCAGAGACACTCACAAGTCCCATACCCGCACGCGACAGGCGATCTTCCATATATTGGAACTCCCGGTTGAGTAAATATGTGGATCACGCCCCAGCCACGATCGGTTTACAAGGTGCAATGTCATTTGCGTCGGTGTTGCCACATTTGGACTCCCGTGCGATTGCCGCTAACACCCGCTTGCGATATCGAACAGTTCGAGAGGTGACTGGATTCCCGCGCTTTTCGTTTTCGCGAAGAATCCTTACGGAGGACCGTCGGCGGCGGGAGTTGGCCATGATGTAGGGTGCTCGAGGTGAACTCATTATATATCATCTCGGATAAAGGAAACTGGGAAGCCCGAACAGTCAACGGAAACCTTTCTCTGATTTTGACTCTTTTTCCAAAATTCATCCACAATTTGAAAAGCCTGTTTTCATACGTAGCCGCATTTATGCCCCTTGCTTCAGACATATTACTCGTTATGGCAAAAAGTAACCGGAAATGTATTTGTTCCTCGGCACCATGTGGACCCAAATTAACAAATTATTATCGGCATATGCTACGAATTTAAGCTTTTTCGCATCAAAACCAATTGATGCAGCACTCAAGGTTCAAAATTCAATGCCGAGCTCCCCATGACCGAGACATTCAATGGTCCAATTACTGTGGCTCGGGTACGGGCCATTTTACAGTGGTGGGGCCGGGTTTGATTGGTACAGGGAAACACTTGACGAATTTAAGCTTTTTTCCCATCAAAACCCCCATGACCAAGACATTCAATATTTCTGTACAGGCTTGCTCAGAATTCAAAGGGCTATCCAATGGTAATGACGGCGAACAAATCCGGCTTAAACCGGCGCCTAGAGAGCTCAATAGCTCAATTGATGGTCGCACTGTTTCCTGTATATTTTTGCACATTTAAAAATGTGGGATGGTAGAGAACATCATGGACTACAATCTGACGGTCTCTGTTTGTTCTCCAAAAAATCCTAGCTCGAGTTGAAAAAACCTGTTTTCCGTTCTGTTCTGTATTCGGCCTCTGGTAATGGCGCATCAATATATCTGATCTCATCACTTGTACAGAACGGTCCGTAGCCTCCTTATCCATGATTCTGCACTATGTCCTAGACCAGTGACTGTCTGTCTTTGAAGACAAGTCTGTCGATAGACAGACCAGTCGATCTGAGTTTTGAATTACCGATACAAAATACTGTAGTTACCAAAAAAGGCTATTGAGTTTCGCACTTGTTTCTGAATGGACTTTTGTGAATTTTGCTTGGGAACCATCACATCATTTGCTAGATTATATTCCGGCCTATCCGAGGGCCAAAGTCCAGGTATTGAGAGTGTTGGAAGAAGATTTGCATGTTTTGTTGCTGTTTGTCCTTGACATCACTCACTCGGAAACGCGGTCCGGAATAACCTTTTCAAGTATTTTGTATCGAGAATTCAAACTCAGATCGACCAGCCTGTCTATCGACAGGCTTGCCTTCATAGACAGGCTGAGTTGGAGCCTAACTACTCGCTATCACCACAACTTTGTGACAACTGTTACTAATCACTCAGAAAACCAGATTTTTCTTATGTCTCTGGCAAAAGTGCTCCTTTCAATGAGAGGAATCTTTTGCCAAGACAGATTTTCCGGAACTTCAAAACTGAGGGAGTTATAAAATTGTTGACCAACCAATTTGGGACTGGGCACAAAATAGCACAAAAAGTAACCGGAAATGCATTTATTGCCATAGATCACGTGCACTGAGCTGGACCACCTACCATTCACAGATACCTCAGGATCCTACCCGCAGATAACCCGACTTGTTTCGGAGGTCTGGGTTCATTGGCACTGGCTAGAGCCACCGAGAGATCAGTGATGCTGATGGCAGTTATGTCATTTTGTGGTCCACAAGAAAGATTAGACAACCTGAGACCCAGTTGATGGTGGGTCAACTATACAGTGAGTTCTGAAGCATATTTACTGAATTTTGGACAGCTAAAACCTTGAATACCCTGAAGGAACAAGTCAGCAAACCGTTCTGCAACATCAACACAATATCTCAACATGGATCAGGTAAACCCCCATTATAAACTTAATCCCTCCAAAGTGGTATCCTGGATGAGTGAAATAGACCGTCACGAGTGCCCTCATGGATTCTTATTCATAATAAAGCACTGGCATGGTCTGGTGTCCGAGTTGTAGGTAACGGCCCGATTTAGCATTGCTCTCTTTGTCATTCACTCGTTTCTCAACCAAATTCTTTGAAACTTGGTACACCTATTCTTCTAAATGTGATACACCTCCTTAGACAACAAAAATATGCCATGGCCCCTTGACACTCAAGATACATCAATTAGTTCCATCTGAGCATCATTTCTCGGGTTTTGGCTGGATCTCGATATCCAGTGGTTGTTTGAGGCTATGAGTAGGCCCGGGATACTTTCTCACTTTATTTACGCCTATTCAACTCATTTACGTCACAATTGACGGAAGATATTCTGCGCAGCCACTTATTGCTGCCGGACCAAATATTCCAGTCGGACATAAGGCTGCATCCTCGTTTTGGCTGGAAGGCCGGCCGGTTTGGGCCATGATAATTCTTGGAAATACTCAAACCAACATTCTGGAGTACTTTTAATCCATTTTTGGCCTTGCATTGACCGTCATTGTCAAACATGGGCCTGACCTCAGATCGTGAGAAATATTGTTTCGTAAGTTATAGGGAAACCAGGTCATCCCTTGCCACAAAATGTGGCAGACATCTTCCATGGGTAAGTACACACCAGATCCACGTCATTTTAGTATGCCAGTATGGCTTCAAAACATTGGGCATTTGAAGATTTCCCAAAATGGTAATACCTCCGGAATTGCAGATTGTTTAGATACAATTTTCGGCCAAAGGGTTGTTTGAATTATGTAGAAGACATGTTCCCAAGTGTACCACACAAAAAATCAAGGAAAACGACCGAGAAATGAGCAAGATATGCTCCTTTGTCCGAGTTGTAGGTGTGTCCGGGCCGGTGGGGGGGGATAGTACCGCCCTTGGCGAACTGCGCGCGTCGACACTAATACTTGCTGCTCTTTGCGGAACTTAGGGCGCGGCTCGTTTTTTTTTTTTTTCAATGAATTTTGCGTCGGATGGCTCTGCTGAGATCAATTCTCAACCGTTTTCCTTGAGAATATGCTCATTCTGTTCGCACTGCGAATCCGGAGAGCATGACGTTTTCTAATTTGCTATTAGTGACCCGAGATGTCTTATTGGCTCAGATTAGACCATTTTGGGATGTTCGCCAATAGGATTGTTCCCGTATGACCAATAATAGCCGGATGGACCTGAATTTTTGAGACGATGTACTTGAGAGCATTACAGAGGGCAGCAAATGCTGGCTTTTTTAATGTGAGATGTACTTCAAATGTATGCGGAGTGGAATTTTGTCTACTAAATCATGGATTGTATATACATGGAGTACAAGTCACATTGAAAAAGCCGGCATTTGCTGCCCTCCGTAATGCTCTCAAGTACATCGTCTCAAAAATTCAGGTCCATCCGGCTATTATTGGTCATACGGGAACAATCCTATTGGCGAACATCCCAAAATGGTCTAATCTGAGCCAATAAGACATCTCGGGTCACTAATAGCAAATTAGAAAACGTCATGCTCTCCGGATTCGCAGTGCGAACAGAATGAGCATATTCTCAAGGAAAACGGTTGAGAATTGATCTCAGCAGAGCCATCCGACCCAAAATTCATTGAAAAAAAAAAAAAACGAGCCGCGCCCTAAGTTCCGCAAAGAGCAGTAATAGGTGCTAGATACACCATTCTTTTGCCTGCAGAGTGTACCCGCCGCCCATAGATCATAGTACTATGGCTGTAGTCGATGCCAAATCCACTCGTTATCACAAAAAGTAACCGGAAATTTAGTCTCTGCAACAGACCAATATACAGGTGACAAACAAGTAACCTGTATATACCGGAAATTCACTTATTAAAGCAGAAGTTTGTAGAATATTTTGGGTCTGGCTATCTGAAGATGTTCATCTGAATATATCCTCACCCACTTACAAACGATCCACGGGGCGAACGACATTATTCCCGCTCTCACTGCCTTCTCATTTCGCACAAAGGAAGTAGGAAAGCGGAGGTTTTGTCCTGCTTCGCGAATTGCGTCGACCACGGAATACCTCATTTTGTCATGAATTTCACGAAGACAAAGGTGGTTGATTTGGGGATGGAGAAGTGCTGTGGAGCGGCCCAATGAGTGTTCCGAGATATTGAGAGCCCACAACTTCTTCTCTGATGAGACAGAGCAACTGAAATATTGCAAAGTCGCGAGGAAGATGCTCTCGAGTCAAAAAAATCAGCACTCATTCCACTTCTGAATGAACAGGAAGCAAACTACTGCCAAATCTGGAAATATTGCACAACTCAGTTCGCCCGTGGTTAATTTTGGTGTTCTGCACACAGAGGACGGCTTTCAAGCACACAAACACAATTCCTCAAAAAAAAACTGCACTCATTCCACTTCAGGAAGCAAAATATTCCCAAATCTGGAAATATTGTACAACTCAGTTCGCCCGTGGTTAATTTTTGTGTTCTGTACAGAGAGGACGGCTTTCAAGTACACAAACACAATTACTCAAAAAAATCTGCACTCATTCCACTTCTGAATGAACAGGAAGCAAAATATTCCCAAATCTGGAAATATTGCACAACTCAGTTCGCCCGTGGTTAATGTTTGTGTTCTGCACACAGAGGAGTACAGTCTTGGGACTCTTGGGGGTGTTGGACTTCTTGGGCGTGAGCTGGGGTGACTTCCGAATCATGGATAGTTCAATATATTGCTGTTGTGAAGTAGGCGTGAGAGAAGCTCGTGCAAGAAAGTAATATTCATGCCTCCTTTCCCATGCCCGATGCGTGCGTTGTTTCTCTGATTTCCATTAATTTTGTGTGAATTTTCATGGCCAGCGCTACCTCCGGGAAAGAATGATCGAACCTGTAGCATGCAATCGCCTCCATAAAAAGATAGAGGATAATGTGAGATGGAACCGGAAGACGCCAATAGTTCACGGGCCCTCTGTCCTTGGTTCCGGGCGAACGCAGGCGAATGACTCCAGGGAATGTATCGTATATGCTGTGTTTATCACCCGGCTTTGAAATTTTCTTCTGGTGAATGACATGCATGACGTCGAAAATTTGAAAGGAAGGAGTATCGCGAGGGACTGGACGGAAATTGCAAGGCTTGAACTTTCTTCCATCGTGGATGGTGTATATCGGGGGAGATTGCAATAAATGTCGTACCACCCAGTGTAGTGGATGCCATCGTTCGGAAAACGTGGAACGAGAGAGTACAAATGGTGATAGAGGCCGAAGTGAGGGGGTTTTTTCTCGAGAGAGCGAAATATCTATCCATTACGATAAATAAACCGTTGGCTGACGTTCAATATCCGGACTAACCTTCCACACAGAACGAGGGGTTGCTTTGTTCAGCTCTTCAATCCGCTCCATTATCCATGCCAATATTGGTAATGGCGGCGAAAAAGCCAAGAAGCCGTTTGTGAAGAAGCCTGCGTGGCATGTCGGACACTCTGATCGAGGCGCCATATATTAGTCGTTTTAGAGGGCAGATGCACCAGACTCACGTATGGTCCCGTTATCAGGGCTAGCACGTCGGTACTCACTGTCCCGATCAAGCATCCCCAAGGAAATTGCGTCGGAAACCTATGCACGGTCATTCACAATACCGTGGCAGGCCGGAGAATTACCATTTTCTCCCCATACGGTGCCTTCGGGAACAGGTGAGCTCCTTGGCTCCCGGTATCTGTCTGGGGGGTTAAACAAACAGAACATGTATAGCCATATGCCTTCCGAAGGCGAGCGAGCTCATTCTTCAAGAACGGGGCTTCCATGCGCAGAGAGAGAGATGAGTGTGTGGATGGGTAAGGCTGGCATTGTTTTGTAGTGGTTAGGAACATAAGGAAATCACTCGGTAACTATCAGCGTATATATAGAATACAAGGAGGTTTCCAAACCGGGAAGTCGGGGCTGCCACGTTCTAGAAAGAATTCCATCACAGATTGCTTCCACGTTCTGTCAGCCGTGTAGCAGTCTGTAGTATGGTGTGCTTGAAGTTGTGTGACATTTTGTGACCTCAATTTGGATCCAATTTCTTATCCCTCTAACAAAAGTGCTCCGTTTGAAGGGCCAAAATTTTTCTCCAGCTAATTTGGCCACTAATTTCGGGTAGCGACAGCTGGGTGACCCGCAACCATAGTTCTTGTTCGTTTCTTTGTGCCCAAGAAGGAATCGAAGCACAGAGCGTTTCTTGAGAAGCACAGACGCTCTTAGTCTGTAGTTTAGCCGGTGACAGGTGCTTGGAGGTCGCGGTTATTACATAAACATCGGAGTTTGAATTTACCCCAAAGCTTTGCAACACTTCCAATGCTCTTACCATGATAATTTTGGACGCAAAATGAGTTAAAATTGTATTCTAAAAACATCTGTCTCTTCAGAATGGATAGTCTTATCCATGTTGGAGCTAGGACGAAAAGGCTGCTCGGTAAGCAGCCGAGACATCAAAACTCGGCATCTTTGTTTTTGGTGTTTATTGCTGAGACTTCGCTGGAGAAGAGACCCAGATTGGATCACTGAAGTTGAATCTTCTCTCAAATTGTGGAAAGACACATCCTGAAAGCCCTCTCGACATTCGCAATTTTTTTGATTATATAATAACCTTGACCTCCGATCGCGGATCACGGGTAATTGACAGACTACAACAAAGCGAGGTACGAGCTCAAAAATTGTTGTAGCGTCTGTTTATAAGAGACTACAGACGCTCTGTGCTTCTGTGCTTCGTTTCCTTCTTGGGCACAAAGAAACGAACAAGAACCCCTTAGCCGCCCTTTTCTAGCACAAGGAGGAACAAATAAAGAACAAAGGAGAAAGAGCAACAAACGCAGATCATGGCAGATCGTTGCTCTGTTACGTTGCTTCTTTTCGCGCAAGTGTCAGTTTGGACACATCGTGAGAAACACACGTCATCGTGAGAAATGCCCACTATCTTTAGTAGCTTTAGTAGTGTAAGGTTCTGTACGCGCCCTATTTTCAGCTCCCCCGCCAAATTTGTGAAGTCACGTGAACTGATGAATGTGGTAATCCGGCGTCGTCGGATTAAAATGTCGGACGTTCAAACCCCGGCATGCACTTCCTTTTTACTATCACCCTGGTTTGGGTAGTCTCCCGTAGTCAGACTCCACAAGATTTATGATAGTCGATAAATCTATTATATGGAGTCTGATTTCGATGGCATATCGTTATCGGACCACGACAGCACGTGACCTTCCCACGGCTCGAAATATTCATTCTGCTCGTAATACCACACATATAAAAGCTTGGCGTGTCTTCGTGTATCTATATATGTTGAGGAATACTTCTGGGGCTTTAAACGGGCCTGATTGGTCCAGAAAAAGTCGAGGACTCGCCATCCGGAACTCGACAACATGACCTACACCGAATTTGGCTCCAAATGTCGATTCGAAAAGCACGATCCAAATCAAGAGGTGGGCGATCTCTGGATCGAACCCACAGATCAACACACGTGACTCGAGGGACCCTTCCAAATTGGGAAGCACCCCCGTTCGTTGTGGGCTCTCGATACACAAGTGTACTTGCTCGCACCAGCCTTATTGTAGTCCCTCAGGTCAATATAAGGGCTTCCTTCTGTCTGCTACCCTGCGAGGGAGTACCTTGGAGGACCCAACCATTCCCGGCCCGTACTTTCGGGGGACCGTCTGAAAGCTTGGACCGCCTCAGTTTTGTAGATACTGTACATAGCAGTGTCTGTAATTGGCTGAACCTTTAGGTTTAGCTACCCAGGAGAAGATTGGTTTCGGCCAACACAGCATTTCATCATCCAAATTGGTCATCACTGAGAAAGAAATTGCAACGCAAGTGCTAAAGGGAATAGTATCCTACCAGAAGTCCACAGTACTTTAGAGAGCTTCCTACATATCAAGTTCCTCAATCCACGGCCATTCTTTTGCAAGTAGATAACAGACTTTGTGAACTTCCAGTTTGGTCATTACTCATTTCCGCTTTGTGGTCGGATCCGCTGCCGTGGGACTTTCCAACGATGATGTCATTTTGGCCCGAATATATCGTTTGTGCTCCACTCGGAGTCCAACGACCACTCCCAGTTTACATCCTTGCCCTAGACCAGTGACCGATCTGTCTACGGGACAAACTGTCGGTAGACAGACCGGTCGATCTGGCTTTAAATTCAGATGACGAGCGGCGGCACCGCCATATAGCGTCATTCTGTGCGTGAAAGTCACGTTTGATGCCCCGGCCTTTGCCGAAACACATCCAGAATCCATGCACAAAACGCAATTTATGGGCTTTCAGCATGATTACAAGGCCAAAACAAATATACGAGGCATTTCCTACCAGCCACAATTTTGTCGAACTTTTTCAGCCAATTCCATACGCCTCTACCCAGTATTTCACGTATTTACATCGATATTTCAGCAGTATCTCAGAATAAAACCTCAAATAAAATTATCATGATTAATATGGTGTATATCATTCCAGGTGCAGACATTATCTCAGTCAAATGAACCCTAGAAACCTCAGAACGTGCGTTTTTGGGTATATTCGGCCAAGTCCGGGGCATCAAACGTGACTTTCACGCACAGAATGACGCTATGTGGCGGTGCCGCCACTCGTCATCTGAGGTCTGTCTACCGACAGTTTGTCCCGTAGACAGATCGGTCGCCGGTCTATCCTTGCCCTCGCCTTTGCTTCCCAACCGGTGAAATCGAGGGGCAACTTGTTTTGCCAGCACACCTCGCCTTTGCTTCTCCCCCAGGCCGTCCTTTGCTACCTTCTGCGATACACCCATATCCACTCGTTTCGATTGTTCTGCTGCAAGCTCTTGTGTTTCCCTGGATTGGGTGGTTCGCTCAAACTCCCTTGCAATGCCGGGGTCATCTCTATCTTCTTGCTCAATGTCCCCGTGGCTGCTTCTTTGCCCTGTGACTTAGTTCCTGGCTTGGACTGGGTCCAACTCGTGCGCAAATCGGCACAGGAGGTGGTTGTGCATCTAAACAGTGGCTCACTGGATTTTCGGACGCTTGGCTCAGCTGTTGTGCAGTCATCTTCCATAGTTGGGTGGGGGTCACCTCATTTATGAGCACTCATATTTACTCATTTATCCTCAGCCTCCCCGCCTCTGGCGCCGGTGTCCCAAACGAACATCATCGGTGTGCGTTTCTCGGCCTTGTCAGTGTCCACGAGTGGACCTGGTGCAGTACCTCCCCCCTCACCGATGCCAAGTACGCGAGGCATCGATTTTGTAGCCCCTGAAGTACCTCCTCATACGCGAGAGGCCCCCGAACATCTCGAGATGGAATGTCCGGTAAGATGTTCATACTGCTCATATGGCGGGGAAGGTTTGAATATGACTGCAGATTTGGTTTTAAACGAATGCGATCCTTTTGTCCGTCTCTCTTTGCAAGATAAAACTGCTGTTGTGCACTTTCTCATTGTCGATCATCAAATTGATGTTCTTGCTTTGAGGGAGATGACTGCTCGCCATAACAATGTGTCTTCAAGACTGAACGGTGAAAAGAGGAAGAGTGCTGATTGGCTGAACCTTTAGGTTTAGCTACCCTGGGGAATTTCGGTTTCGATCCATTTTCCTAACATGCACAAACAATATTTAGTCATACAACATTGGTCATCACAAAAATAAATTGAAAGAAAGTGGGATAAGACGTAGAAATAAATCAAATGCCAGGATTAATTTTCAACTTCTTACCCACCTGAATCCCCTGGTGTGAGCCCATTTCATCCCCTGGAACCAAAGAGATTCTCCAAGTTCGATTTTCTGTGATAGTCATTTCTGCTTTAGGTCAGAACAGTATCCATCGATTAGTCAATCAAGCTTACGGATACAACCTGATCTTCGAGCCCGAGTAGATGCTTCGAGCCCACACTCCTTGCTTTCGGCTGCTTCTAGTCTGACAGAGGCGGAACATACCTGTGCATTGTACTGTACCAGTTCAACCACAAGAGGTCACACCACTGGAAGATTCGTGATGTGCACCATAAATCGAAATAATATTCCTCGGCCTTCTCGGGTAAAAATTGAACTTGAACTTGTGGTTGAACAGTACCTTGCATGCTGTATTGCTCCCTCCTCCATGTCCTCTGGCTACTGTGGTGTGCTACTGGGTTCAACGGCCATGCCGTACAACTTAAACCCGCTTTGTTTCTCTGGAATGAATGATTGATTCTGAGCTCCGTACACAACCCTAAGCCTCTGGGCTCCTCGTAGAAACTTTGCCCATCGGTAAAATTCATAGTTGTGACCTGATGCTTCATGTGATGTAGGTGACATGTGTCTATGTTCTTGAACAATTCTTCTGTGCCTGCTTCTCTGGCTTCTGACCGGTTGTCTGCCTTGGACTGGTAACTGGGTTACTGGTTCAACTTTGTGGCCTGAACTTGTGGAGGTTCTGACAGTGGGTTAAAAAATTCAGTTGGGGTCTCCAGTTGCACAGGTCAGCGGCATTTTTCAAGTCTCCCCCCAATTTGTCTGGAAAAACTGGACCATTAGCATCCATTGAATGGTTTACCTGCGCAGAACTCCGGTTTCCCTCAAGGGTTACTATTATTGACTTGATCTTTGTGTCGTCATGCTTGTACCTAGAAGGGGAACAGGACAACTTGAAAAGACTTTTTGCATAATTCTCACTCAGACAGACAGCTTTTGCCTTATAAATTAGGATACAACAGCTGCTTACAGAAGAAAATGCCCCATTTGTTTGTGACTTTCACTAGTCCAGGCCAATGGCTTGATCTTTAGAAAACAGGTTGGTGCAACAGATTAAATGGTTGTAAAGCATTTTGTGGATCTGAAGTTCCATTGGGAATTCTGCCAATTTTCTGGTACTGAACCCATATACTTCTCAATTGCTTATCCACTTGTACAGACAAGATGTTCATTGCATTAGAGAATGGTAGTATTTCCACGTTGTGCATATCCAATGTAATCGTTTCAAGCTCTTCAAATTGAGAAATAATTTGTTGAACCTCAGGCTAAAAAGCTAAAAAGCTGGTATAGTGTGTATTTTGTAAGAATGTTGACTCTGTGTTTACCCTCTACCTAAAGGTTCAGCACCCGCCTCGAAGAGGCCCAATCCAAAGTCATGAAGATCTACACTCTTGGAGGGACCATTTATGAATGTAGAAATGAACAAAACCATTCGCTCTCGGAATCATGTCCGGAAAGAGAAGCTGTCCCAAGAGGCAGGCGGGAATATTGAGAAATACACGAAGCTCGGTCTTCAGGTTTTTTGGGGCGCTGAATCCGAATCTGAAATCCGTTTTTTTTTCTTACCCCAAATCGGGGGAGGAATGGGGTAATTTCAAGGTTTTGCGCCAAATTGGACACAGAAAATTCCGGAAAAATCGGAATCGGGAAGCTGGATACCGAAAATGGGAGTGCCTGCGTCCCTCAGCGGCGCTTATTGTAAATCTGCCCGCGCTCACAAAGCCAGCGCCAGAGGGTGGAGATCGTGTTCGGTGGTGTCTTTACAGCAGTTTGCGGAACTTAGGGTGCGGCGTGTTTTTTTCTGTTTTGGATCGTTTTGACGAGGACACTCGTAGCGCCCTCAGTTCTGGTCTGTTTGCCCTGGAAATAGGCTCAATCGATTCGTATTCGAAATCCGCAGTCAATGGTCTCCTTCATATTTTGTTTTGGTTTCCAAATAAAATTTTCACCCAAAAATCCTGATTTCTGGCAGGACAGCTGCGGCATCAGCATTTCACCCCCGATTGCTCTCAATACGGTGGACACCTATGTATTCTCTAGTCAACACACTACCGGGATAGTGAATATGACATCTAGTTATAATGTAGTGGTCAGGAAATACTGGGCCGATTTGAGCTCTCAATTGGCCTGCAATTTATATAAGGACTCGGCATCACACTCACTACCCCGGTATTCTGTTGACTAGATAATACATGGAAGCCCACCATATCAAAAATTTAGAGCAATCGGGGGTGAAATGCTGATGCCACAGCTGTCCTGCCTGAAATCAGGATTTTTTGGGTGAAAATTTTATTTGGAAACCAAAACAAAATATGAAGGAGACCATTGACTGCGGATTTTGAATACGAATCGATTGAGCCTATTTCCACGGCAAACAGACCAGAACTGAGGGTGCTACGAGCGTCCTCGTCAAAACTATCCAAAACAGAAAAAAACACGCCGCGCGCTAAGTTCCGCAAACTGCTGTAATAAACTGTTTGAGTTTCCGTCAGGTGTGGTAAAATTAATGGAACCAATTCCTCAGATTTTTCAACACATACTGTGCGACTTGAATATGTAGCCCTCGGTCCAGAAATGCAGCAATCTTGCTCTTTGGGATCATAGTGAAAGCGAAGTTGTCGTCTTCAGTAACCATTCTTTGATATATTGCAAGCTGCGAGGGTACTATAACCTTATCAGTGAAGTCTGGAACACAAGGAACAATCAAACAACAAGACTTTTGGTGTCTTTGTGCTCATCCACACTCACTGCGTTCCGACCCCTTGTAGACGCAGCCTGCGTCTACGGACGTAGACGAAGTGTAGCCACACGTAGACACACATGTTAGTCTACATGTGGCTACATGTGGCTACATTTGGTAGACACACTTCTTCTACGTTTGTCTGCATTTGTCTACATAGGTAGACAAAGGTAGACAAATGTAGACAAATGTAGACGAACTCGGCCCCAGGTAGCCAAACATCGACAATGGCCAAACTCACCGAGGTCTGGATTTCATGCCATCTGGCAAGTTTCAATGACGCTGTTTCATGTTAGTTCGGTTGGTTCCGGGTTTGGCCAGCAATTCACGATCAATTGACATGTATTTAACAAAAGCCTCCGCTCGGCACCGGTCCGCTGGGTTCCAGGTTGTACCCAGGCCCAAATCAGCCACAAATATCGATATATACAGCCTACGGTTCACCGAGGTGTGTCCACAGTACGTCTACCCTACGTCTACGCGGGTAGACGGAGGTAGCCACGTGTAGACACACGTAGCCGAATGTAGCCGAATGTAGCCGAAGTCCGTCGACGTGACGTAAGAAAACGTAGACACCCGTAGCCAAATATGTGTCGATGTTCGTCGATGTCGGCTCGACGACCCCTTGTCTACCCATGTAGACGAATGTAAGAGAACGTAGACACATGTAGCCGAGGTTCGTCTACAAGGGGTCGGAACGCAGTGACTAACTGCCTCCTTGCCATCCTCGCACGATTTTCGGTCCATTTTTTCCCACTCAGCCACCCGGTCTTTGAAGGAGATAGTGAGACCCATATAGTGATCCCGCTTCTCAAAATATTTCGTCTTAGCTGTTTGGAGATCTTCGGCGAGGTTTGACGCCGTTGAGTAGGTCAGTGATGCGAATCAAGTCCAAGACAACACCACTCGCCGATTTTTCGTCTTTTTGTGATTCAAGTCGCCGTGGTGGTTGAATATGGTGTCCTGACGATGGCCGAGGTTCATTTGGCGCACATGTGGTCCTAATTGATTCGCCGTCAACGGCTCCACGACAATATCAAAAGAAGGGGAAATATGATGGATCGTTGGCTATCTTGGGAGGGGTGGAGGCCGCTGGGTTTTGGACATATTTATCGTAGAACCATCAGCTAGATTATGAGGTACATTTGCTGATAGTGTCGCCAGATCGCTGAAACCTCTCCATCAGCTCCCTTTGGCTACAGTGCCGTGATCATCCTGAACATATACGCTCCAAACCGCCCTGTGGAGAGGGACAAAATGCGAAAGACCTTGGGAAAAAAAGGGGCTGATGACCGGGATCTTCCAACCAACCATAGTACTAGGGTGGGCGCACCTCCTGTAGCTTGCGGAGGGCGGTGCAAGGTCTTGTGACCCCTGAAAGTACCTAACATCCACGACAGCCCGTCATTTTCCACCTTGTACAAGTTATTCAACAAATAGTCTTCCGGTAGGAATTAGTATCCAGCGAGCACGGACTCAAATTGACTTCAGACTGTCAAAGATCCTATCTTACAATTTTCTGGTACTGTTCTGCAATACATACAAGAGGAGAACTCCAACAGAATGGTCTCCTTTGTGCAACTCTCAACATTTCTGTCCAGCCACGAAAACCTTTCCAAGGTTCAACCTCCACAGCTCCACAAATAGGTTGCTTTTCCTTGAATATTACCCAAGTGAATGTGGATCATACAAAACCACCATTTCTTCCAGAAGTAATGCTTCACTAAATCCGTGCGCTGACCAGCGTCAATCTGTGCGCTGCTCTGCGTCAGTGCACAGCCACCCTGCGTCAGTTTGCATTGACGTTGACTAGAGATGAACTGCAAAATTAATATGTCAAACAACTTTAATACCTTCCTCATAATACCCAACATCCACAACATCCCGTCATTTTCTGCCCTGAACACGTTATTCAAGAAATAGTTTTCCGGTAAGAATTACCCGCTGACCTCTATTTTTCCCAGACCATCAAAGAGTCTCCATTATGAGTTGCTAGGACCCTCTTGCAATAAATTTGAGAGAAAAACTCCAAAAGGAAGGTCATATTTGCCACTCTCAACATTTTCTGACCAAGCCGTGAAAACTGTCCACAATACTAGTTCAACCTCTACAACTCCCCAAATAGTATCCTTTTGATTCAATATAACCAAACTCAATCTTTATCATCCTAAGTACTCCATTGCCAGCAGAATTCATGCTTCACTGATGCTGGCGCCGGCCAGCGTGAATGGTGCGTCGCTGCGTCAGTGCACAGCCACTCTGCGTCAATGTTGCACTGATGTTGACTGACGTCTCCACCAATGGCAGTCGGAGTTGCTGGATGCAATATCGGCCGTGCAGGCAATGTGGATGTCAAAATTAACTTTGCCGTTGCCTTTTAGACGTTCCAACTGCCTTGCCATCGAGACAAAATATAGAATCAACATTCTGTCGAAAGGCTGAACATGGTCATGTATGGATTCTGTCGTTTATAAATTGCCGCTAATTATCCTCGACATATGTTTTTGACTGGCATTTCTTGCATGATCGATGACCTTCAATGTCAAGGACCCAAATTCAAGGCATGAATGATTCTGTATAAAGACCATGCGCAAACAACAGGTCAAGTATTCGCGTTTGAATCCAAGCAGTTCGGATTCGAATCCACGGCATGTCAAATTTGTCCCGTGACATTGAAAACGACCTCTAGGAGTAGTGTGGGGTACTAGCATATGGTTGCTGTAGAATGGCGATGTATTTTTGCGGCTGGGCGCGGCGATGAATGTGTGCGTCAATAATGGAATCCCACAAGATGACTACTAAAACGTGACAATGCGGCAGTGTGACAGTACGCGTCAATCAACCGCCGATCTGCGTCAATTGAAAAACGTCACAGCATCAGTCAAACGTCAGTGCAACGTCAAAACGTCACTTTCACCCTGCCCCAATCTACATTGATTGAAGCACGAACTGTGTGGTGACTCCGACATCTTCACGGGCGTATTCTTGAGTAAGGCAGAAAGTGAATTGCACGCCAATAACTGATGCACTCCCACTCACCGTGCACTGGCGTGGGTTCGGCGTTTGGTGAAGCTTTTGTATCCCAACTACTCAAAGAAACGTCAAGGGTGCGACAGGCATGCCAGCGATGCAATGGGGTGCGATTCCGATCCCACCTCGTGTCGGCTCAAAAACGCGACAGCAAGCTAAACAGCTAAATACCAACACTTGTCAGGCATCTGAATGAGCTCAGTTAGTCGACACTCACGTGGTTTAGTGAATCTGAATGCAATGTTGAGCAATTCGGCGCCAGAGCGTGAAGGGGATGATAATAAATATTATATACCAGGAAAATGAATACGGTTCCAGCCATAAGTGTCGGAATCCTCATGGACGCGGGTCGGAGGCGACACGTCAGCCCGGCAGAGCCACGTGAGCGCGACGCGAACCTGGAGCACACGACGTGGAACCTACGCGTCGTGGACGTGGATGACACGCGTCGTAGACGTGTCCGTAGGACACGTTGCACGCACAGCCATCAGCTGGAACCATGGAGACGCGTCTTTACGTGTTTCACGCGCCACGCATTGTTTCTTCAGTCGGAGAGTTCGAACTCAGCATTGTCTAGTTCGCTATTGTTCTAGCTATTCATTGTACTCCTGAGGAGTATAAATACTGTACTGTACTCATTGAATATACCGTTTTCCCCTCCCATTTTACAACAATAAGAAATGAGGGTCAAGGGGGTATATACCAAGGGCGGCACGTACATACATTCGAACACCCGGCACATTCAGCTCACAGGCGGCACATTGAGTAAATGTGCCGTGCATGAATGCATAGTCTCTTATAAACAGACGCTACAAAAATTTCTGAGCTCGTACCTCGCTTTGTTGTAGTCTGTCAATTACCCGTGATCCGCGATCGGAGGTCAAGGTTATTATATAATCAAAAAAATTGCGGATATCCAGAGGGCTTCAGGAGGTGACTTTCCACAATTTGGTGCAAGATTCAACTTCAGTGATCCAATTTGGGTCTCTTCTACTGCGAAGTCTCAGCGACAAATGCCAGAAACAAAGATGCCGAGTTTTGATGGCTCGGCTGCTTACCAAGCAGCCTTTTCGTCCCAGCTCCAATATGGACAAGATCACCCCTTCTGAAGAGGCAGATGTCTTGAGAATACAAATCTAACACATTTTGCGTCCAAAATTATCATGCTGAGGGCACTGGAAGTGTTTCAAAGCCTTGGGGTATATTCAAACTCCGATGTTTATGTAATAACCGCGACCTCCATACACCTGTCACCGGGTAAACTACAGACTAATGAATGCAAGGGCGGCACATTCCATTTCGGGAATGTGCCGGGCTTGGCACCGACTATTCTGGGAAAAGACACGTGTCGGCACCCCGCTCTTTTCCTCCTCCCACCACCAACCCGCCACCACCCCTCGCTCCAACCAGCCCACCCACACGTCAAAAGCGCGTCAAAATACCCACCGATGGCACCAACAACTCGAAGCATAGCGCCACCGACCAACTCTTCATTGACAGGGTCTGGGCACGTTGGTTGATTGACTTCCACACCTATGTACGTCGCGCCATGGCCCGCCTCATCGCAACCCAACCTCCTGGATAAATGTATACACCAGGTTTTTTCGTATCAAATTCAAGATTCCACTTCCTTGCCGGTGGCCTGGCCGTTCGAAATAGCAGATTTAAATTGTAAACGGCATTCGCACGGCGACGGTATGTACGTGTTTTCATTCCTCACCACACTCAAATTTGTGCATTTGGCAGCGCCATTGAACCAAACTCGAAGGCACAATATTATTCGGTGATGCTGGCCCTGATCGCGGGCGGTCAACAGGACGAGGCACGCGTTCAAAGGTGAGGCTTTATCATATCTTTTCATGCCTTCCCCGCCGCCCAATCCATATCCCTACAACGCGCAACTGAATTCACCTCTCTCAGTCGATAATAGAGACGTTGCGGTAGCCACCAGATCAGACTGGTGGCTGATTTTCCTGGACAGTGGGCAATTCTGTCGGACCAAGGCAGCCACTATTTTTAGCTCTGAGGGAGACCATAAAATAGTGGCTAGGTAAGAAGAAGCCGCCACTGCATTTGTCCGTGGTGAAAGCCACCAGTTTCATCTGGTGGCTACCGCAAAGCCTCTAATTAGCAAGGCACCGAGGACAGAAATATGGTGTGTCGTCTTTTGTGATACATTCCTTCCAATTCTCACGCCGCTCGAGGGATAGATAGGGTTACGCCGCTGGTATAAATTTCAATGCATTGGCTGCTTCCAGCCAATCACGATTGTCGTTAAATACCCGATCACAAGAATTAATAGCCAGTAAAGATTCATTCAGTGCTAACGTGATTTGCTCTGAAAAGGTTTCGTTCAGAAGTCTCTTCCACTCCTCCAGCAAACACTATCCATCCCGTCAGCGAGACCTCGGAATTTTATCACGAGAACCGGCATTCTCCAAGCCAAGCGAGGTATTGCCTTTATGTGCTCTACTTTAGAGTTGAATCTGATCGATGTCTGCACGACATTCGCATGTTTGAACTTTTGAATTCTAACTTATACCCACGTTGGCTGATTTGTGATACTGGCACACAAGTAGTTTGATTAGTAGGTATTCATGTACTGGAATTCTAATCCATGCCCTTAGCACGAGTGGTGACTTAGACGACTCAGGAATGACTCAGGAATTAATAAACAGTTTGGATCAAGCCTCAGATGCTGGAGCAAAGGGAACACATGTCTTGTTCCAATTTCAACAGTAGTGATGATTATCAACTCCAGACGTTTACCACTACTCAATGCTGTGAGATTCCAGTTTTAATCATGTTTTTGTCTATCACGTTTTTGCCTTTGCCTATTTATCTATCGCATTTCTGCCTTGGCGCCCTCGTAGCATGATAGTAAAGTGGCAGTGCAACTCCCATTCACAGGAGGATCAATTCTCAATTGATGGCACGAATGTGCCCAAAATGTGCCGTGGTTGAGCGGACACAGTGGCCAACACAATGTGCCGGCCATGCGCTCAAGGGCGGCACATTCGGGGAATGTGCCGGCTGTGGCCCCGAATGTGCCGCCTGTAAGCTGAATGTGCCGGGAGTTCGAATGTATGTAGGTGCCGGCCTTGGTCTATCCCGGGGTCAAGGCCAACATAAAACATCGACCGATCACTTCTGTAAAAGAGCGGCAAATGGACGCTTGAGGATGTTGACGTGTTCTTGAGTAAATATTCGGTTGGAAGTGTGATTGATATCTTCATCAAGACGAACATTACCCTTCATCACAGTCGAAACAAAGCCGAGGAAGTTGATGTGCGTATTTGTCGCTACCGGACAGCTTGGAGACTTCGGGGCCAATCACTGTGTTCAGGACCCATGTAGGCACATGCTGTGTCTACCGGCGTAGACAACACGTAGACAAAGCTGTTTGCCTACATATGCCTACAGCATGTAGACACTGTTGGTGTATGTGAGTCTACATTGGTCTACATATGCCTACATTGGTCTACCGTGGTAGACTGATGTAGACCAACCATAGCCGGATGTAGACCAATGTGGTATATCAAATTTGGTGTCGTTGCGAGTGCTTGGCGAGTGCCTAAGAATAATTGAGTGCCGAAGGGCTGATGAGAAGAGACTTTCGAAAGCTTAAATCCTGATACCTCCCACGCCTGATCGGCTGGTGTCAAACTGGTTGCGCAAGGCTTTGAGGTATTAAAAGGAGGGGAAAGAGGAAATAATTTTTTTGAAGGCCGACATAGAGGTTAATTGGAAGTTTGGGGGGACCAAGGTGTGTCTACGGCGGTGGACAAACTTAGGCAAAGTATGTCTACGTAACGTAGGCTGATGTAGACGAACGTAGGCGAACGTAGGCAAGGCTGAGCCGATGTCCCCTTGCCTACGGCGATCGACGCACTTTGACCCATGTAGACGAATGTAGACGAACGTAGGCAAGGGTGTGCCTACAGGGGGTCTGGACGCAGTGAATGTTGACACTTCCATTATTGACGTTGAATGATTGAGGACGAATCAAGACTTAGTGGGGCCTCAAAGAGCAGGGCTTGAGACACTTGCAGCATTGAAGTGCTTTAGTCACTTGACATTGACGCCAAATTGTCTGATGCCGCAGCGATGTTAAGATCTCAGATGTAGCGGGAAAACACGGAAGGATGTTGATGGAGACATGCCACTCAGAGCAGCTTTTGGATTACACTGATTGCAGAGGCAGCATTGAGCGGATAGGATATGGGTGGAGGTGACGGGAGTGTTAAAGGAATGGGAAATGAAGGGGGACCTGTCTTTTGAGCGGCTGATAGGTGGCTTCGAAAATAAACACCTGCAATTAATCACCTCGTTCCCGAACCAATCTCTGATGAGTGGAGTTAGGTGTGGGAAAGCGTTGGCACTAAATAGAAATTCCGCTGGCCCAGGTGGAGTAAATGGGGTGTACGAACAGAATGAAAGGCGAAAGGACCGAGAAAGACATTTGGTGAAGCATCTTAGATGGAGCAATCCGCAAATGAACTTACATGGTTCATTACGCAAAACACGGGGAAACTTGACAGAAGCACGGACATGCGCTCACCAGAACTAATCCGTGATTTGGGGTGGTTAAAAGAAAATAAACTAACCAAATTGAGTGAACTCGGAACCAGAGCAAGGAACGTGGTTAAGAAAAAGTTTGCCAATCGAGGTGATGATGGGCAAGCAGGTGCAATCTGATTCGAGGGATCTCCTTAATATACGAGATATCGCTAACGGAGACCAG
Source organism: Mycena leptocephala (assembly GCA_029378395.1). Classification (NCBI taxonomy): domain Eukaryota; kingdom Fungi; phylum Basidiomycota; class Agaricomycetes; order Agaricales; family Mycenaceae; genus Mycena; species Mycena leptocephala. The sequence goes on from JARJLF010000353.1 coordinate 145,377, forward strand.
TTAAGAATTCTTAAGGCACCCGAAACTTAAGATTTTGTTAAGATTGATGTGCCCCTTCGGGATATCTGTCCGTCATTGCCAGCAGAAATGCTGCACCGGGCCCGCTTCCTATTCATCTACTGCAGCTCAAACAATCAAAAGTAAAGGCAGAAAATATTGCAATGCATTGAACAAAGTAAGGTAACGAAAATATTTTAACGCGATCAGCGCACTGAAAAAATAAGGAACGCGACAGAATAATCCATGCCAGAATAACAATCGGGGAGTTGAAAGCTTCAAGTTTGAGAGCAGTGGATACCAGGTGACTTTAAGCCCGACCAGGGGCAAGGAGGGGCTGGGGCAGCCAGAAGACGAGGAGAAAGGAAGGCCAACGTATCAGTCATGGGGTTTGAAGGAGTGGTGTTGCATGCTTGATTCCTTGCGCTGATTCTTTGCTCCAATTTGCTCTGTCTTGCATCTCTTGACGACGTGCTTGATCTTTGATTCTGAGATAAAAAATCTTGTTACTGTAGTATTTCGTTCAAATCGACAGTCACGCGTCACACCCCCCTGTCGATATCGAAATTTGGCAAGGGTCACGCGTCACGCGGCCGTTTGTCGAACCTCCCGAGCGTCACACAGGGCTCAACATTGCCTGTAAGACCCAAAAAAGCCAAAATTTTCGATTCGATGTCGAAAATTTCCCTGGTGTCACGCCAAATTTTGGCTGTTGTCGAAATGTCGAATTGGTTTTTTGGGTCACGCATCACACCCAGTGTCGATTTGAACGAAATACTACAGTATTTGGTGGAGTGCATGCGAAGGCACCGTCACGGTCTTGAAGAGACCTTCGTGCTCGTGAGTCTTGAAATGCTCTTGAGTCTCAAGTCTTCATACTGATAGCAACTTTGAGAAAGATGGAAGAACGCCCGGCGTGCGACTCGGAAGGGAAGAGCGGGCGGAAGGGGAAAAGATGGAGGACAGGAGCAAACCCGTTCCGACAAACCAACTTACACGTGGTCTTACGTTGTGCGCGCACGGACCTTGGGGACAGGTTTGTGCGCACGAGTTCCACTCGAGACACTGGTTAACGCTGGTTAACGTCGAGAGCTGATGTCGGCGTTACCGAGATGATGTCTTAAAGAAATGTTAAGGACCCAGCCGTACAAAATTGCGAGTCAATCAATCTTAAGATAACACAAGATTTCCGTTTGGCCGTGTAGGTAGATGGATTCAAGGAGGTTTGCTTACATCTTTGCATTAGTTCCCGCCAAAGACCGGCAACAAAATCTCAACGGAGATTCCCGAATTGTCCGAGACGCATGAGCACAAACACGACATCGCCATTGTAGTGTTGCCGCGGTTGGGTTCAGAACCCATCCTGAACCTGAACCGAACCCCAGGTGCGGTTCAAGGTTTGGGGATTTCGGATTTTGGCGAACCTGTGCGAACCTCACCTTCCCAGCATATTTCACTTCATGAAAAATTTCTCTAGACAACCGAAGATGGATAATTACTGCCATTTCAGGCTTATAGGTTATTAAAAAAGTGCCCGAGACAGTGACCGCCACCGATGGGTACCTTGTGTCGCCACACAGCGGCGTAGCAGTACTGCAGGGAAGACGGAGATTATAGCCTGCAGCGTATGGGTACCTTATAAATTTCGCATTTTTTTTTTTCCTTCTAGTTATACTCAGGTACTCATTTTATCCATTTAGTTAAATCTAGGCACTTTGCACTTGTTATTTACAGCTAATGTCGGAACCGAAGGCGCGGTGAAAAAATTTCTGTTTTGGGACATTTCCGAAGAATTCCCCATAACTCGATGAGTTCTTAACGGATTGACACGAAACCTAGCTAGTTTTTCCAGGCTAATTCATCCGCAATTAGTGATGTAAAGGAAATTGCGAAAATGTATTTTATCTTTCCATTTGGCACCTGAGGCATTGTTTCTGTTGAACACCTCCTAGGAGGGTGGGCACTTGTTCAAACACACTGAATTTTTGGGATGGAAGACTTACATGCATTATAAAGAGGGTGATGTTGCCAGAATTATGATTTTCTTCTCCATTGAGTCACTATTGATTGAGTTCAAAAATTTTGATCGAAAGATTACTTCCGAGTCAATAGTGACTCAATAGAGAAGAGAATCATAATTCTGGCAACATCATCCTCTTTATAATGCATGTAAGTCTTCCATCCCAAAAATTCAGTGTGTTTGAACAAGTGCCCACCCTCCTAGGAGGTGTTCAACAGAAACAATGCCTCAGGTGCCAAATGGAAAGATAAGATACATTTTCGCAATTTCCTTTACATCACTAATTGCGGATGAATCAGCCTGGAAAAACTAGCTAGGTTTCGTGTCAATCCGTTAAGAACTCATCGAGTTATGGGGAATTCTTCGGAAATGTCCCAAAACAGAAATTTTTTCACCGCGCCTTCGGTTCCGACATTAGCTGTAAGTACAGAAATAATCATATTGGAGCCGCGGAGGAAGCTGCCAAGCGGATGATATCTTACTTTGATGCATTGGAATCCGGTGATGAAGACAATGCGTAGAATCACTTTGATCTACAGTCGTATTTGAATCAATGCGCTCTGGCACCTTGTCGTACCACACATTTCTACCTCGAGCACCTGTGAAAAACCGCTTCGCCAAAAGTGCCGAACCGAACCCGTCCTGAGGTTCGGGGTTCGAGGAATTTTGGAAAGAACTGTTATGATGGACTAGTGTGTGACATGGGTATGGGTATACCCGCGGTATTACGGGTACGGGTGCCGCGGGTGCGGGTATGGTACCTGTATTTTTCAAAACCGCGAATACCGCAACCCGTGCCCGTAATGTGCAAAAAAACCACAGGTGTTAGGATTTGAACCAGGGACCTCAGAAAAACTCAAAAATCATTATCAGAGAGAAGATCCAAGTAGACTAAAGTGCCATGTGATATTGGCAGCGAGTTCTAGTGTAGCTACTTTATCATATTCTAATTTTTTGGCTGACCATGTGACTAGGAACCAGTTTCCTTTCACATGATAAAAACATTTGAGTGCAATATAACACTCAGAAATTACTTACACACTAATTTACTCACCTCCTTGTGCTTTATAACATACTACACTACAGTATAAGTCCCACTTTTGCATGAAACAAAAATACTGTTGGAAATAACCACGGTATATACTGTGGTATAGACACCCGCGGGTATAGCACAATTACTGCAGTTAATTACCGCAAAAACCCGTACCCATGGGAAACGGGTACGGTGTCACGGGTCACGGGTACGGTGTGACAGCGTGACACCCGCGGTACCACCCGTGTCACACCCTATGATGGACTCGTTTCCGGGCTTGTCTCACCGATGGTTATTACCATTGACTCGGATTCACAGCTCATGATGACTCTTACGTCGGTTCTCGGCTCCCATCACCGGGGAGCAGACACCACTCTTGTTCTGGTAAACTTGAGAGAGTAACGCTTGAGGTGAACCTTGAGGTGCACCAGATAGCTTGAGCTGTACTTGATATAATGAAGCTTGAGGCACTTCGTGTCCTATTCACTTGCTGCAAACTTGCAGTAACGGCATGAACTTGGAGAGGGTCTCTTGAGGAGGGCACTGGGAAAGGGATCCTGGAGGAGGAAGGCCACGGGACCTTGGGATGGAACTCCGAGTGTGGGCAGGGGCTGGCTTGAGCAAGAAAGGGCAGCGCTGCCCAATTGGGGCCCGGACGATCTCCAGGGGCTGTGGGAAGGTGTACCAAACTACGTGTAGGCCAGTTTTGAATCCTGAGAAGGGAGAGGAGCGAGCTGGTTGGCGACAATGGTGGGGAGGTGGTGGGCGAAAGAAAGAAAGATGAACCTAGCTGAGTTTGAATTCCGTTGTCAAGATACCTCCATCATTTGTTGGGCGCCGGCGCTCTGATAATCAATAATCACGAGTGTGATCCAGTGCAGCTTGAAATGGACTTAGAGAAATTCCAGAGAGCCTTTCCCTCGGCGCCCAGGCTCACGCCGCTGCATAAGCCACAGTCGTGCTGTCACTTGGCCATCAGCAAGGTATTCGGGGACAATTTTTTGTCTGCTCATCTTGTTACGCGCCGCATTCTCAACCGCCACACGCAGTAAACCATGAGGGATGCGCAATACTGGCATCGTACCGCACAAAGAAGTGTGTTGAAACCCAGACCCGTGCCAGATTTGGTGCGACTTACAATCAGAATGTATCGTTGCTCCAAATATTGGACCTTTTTACAATGTTCTCACAAACTATGTAACCGTTTACAACGCAGCCGCAAAGATTGCGACGGTTTAACAACGCGTTATAATTTTTGTACAAACTATGTGGGTGTTTGCAATAATATGCAACCGCAAGATTATGCCCACTTTGCAATGTGTTACAAGATGTTACAACGTGCGGATCAAGATTGCCGAGCTGATGTGGTACGTGGTAGATTTTGGGGGTGTCAATGCCTCGATAGCGAGCCCCATTGCCCACAGCGCCCCCGCGCCGTCCACTATCGTTAAAAAGTTTGAGATAGATCTATACACACGACTTCGCGTAGTGTCTGGACATGCTCCCGGGAGTTCTCGTCCACCGCCTGCAGCGGCATGGCGTCAGCCTTCGGACGGGCTCTATATTGCCCGTCTCCGGTCCTGCTGGCTGCTTCCCCTTGCAGGGGGGCCACATGGCAGTGGGTGGATCTCCTGCAGCGTTCCTACATCGCCTGCAGCGATGGAGGACGCCTCGCAGCCAAAAATCCAGCCAAAGCCAAAAGACGATGGTGGTGGTTAAGGTCACGAGCCCTCATTGAGGTACCTTCGTTCTTTAAAAGGAGGAGTACATGTATTGATTCTTTTCTTCTTAATTTTAAGGGTGCCATCACGGTCTTCGTCGGTCTCGTGTCGTTCTTCTTCCTGCCGGCCTCTCCAGACAAAGCCCACTTATTGAACGACGAGGAGAGATCCTATGTCAAAGCCAAGCTCAAGGAGGACGGCGCTATTGCGGGTGATGACGCCGATTCCTTCAGTTGGCCCGAGGTCGCCAAGGCATTCACGTCTATTCACGTTCTCATCGTCGGTATTATCTTCTTCCTCAGTGGTACGGACTTTCCTTCCTTTCATGTCCCGGGTATAAGCTGAATCACGCTCTTTCAGGTGTCGTACTCTATTCGCTGGCCTAGTAAGTATATAGCGTTTTCTTTTTTTCCGTGTCGCTCAAACGCCGGCCAGCTTCACCCCGTCAATTGTCCAATCCCTTGGATAGACCGCGTCCAAGGCGCAACTGACGATCGTTCCGCCGTTCTTCGTCGCCTTCGTCTTTAAATGGCCGCTCTGTCCACGATGAAGTATTAATTTAACCGATTTTGCAGTATCGATGCTAACTGCCTGGATCTCTGATCGCTACCAATGTCGCGGCGCAGTCACCGTATTCTGCTCAGTATATGTACCGCCGGATTCGCCATGCTCCTGGGCTCCCTGAACCACCACGTCCAGTACGGCTCGTTCTTTCTCGCAATCCCAGGCACCTGCGCCATGGCACCGGTCATCTCGACCTGGAAACGCGAACAACGCCGCACCCCACGTCCGCCGCACGATCGCCATTGCGATCGGCTTCATCATGACCACCTCTGGAGACATTCTCGCCACCTGGCTCCTCGGCTCGCTCTCCCCGCCGCGCTACACCAAGGCGACCAAGATCCTGCTCATCTTCTCCGTCTTCATGTGCTTCTTCGGCGCGCTCAACATCATATACCTCAAGCGCGAGAACAAGGAGAAGGCAGAGGTGCGCGCACACACTTCCCGCCACGAGGAGGCCGCAGGGCTCGGCGACAAAAGCGCGTGGTTCGTGTATAGCTCATGATTTATCGGGTATATATTTGGGGCGCTTGGTACCTATACTTTTTTTGTTGTACATTTGTTCCTCAGGATTAATTGATGTCATTCCCAAAGGCTTTGACCGTGAATCTACACTATACCGTGCGTGCCTGCCTTGGATCGAGACCATTGTGAGATTTTGTAGCCTTTCGGTGCTATGGGTTCTTAGCGGGCGCGCCGCGGCGCAACGATGGTGGCTACAAGATTTTGAAAACACCTCATCAGAATGGTTTTCTTTCTTTCTGATTTTATTTCCATCCCCTCTGCTACCGACCTCGATGGAAAAACAATACTACATTTAGTGATTTTCATGACGTTGACCCGAATAGATTTGCCGTCTAGATTCCTGAAGATAAGGGAGTTTGACAGATGAGAGAGCATTGGATTCAGAATTACTCGCAGCCGATGACGAGGTAGCAGAGTCAGATCCGTGATAACACGTCGGGGACCGACACCATCGGCTAGTCGGCCCTCCGGCGAGTCCAGCTGTGCTCCCGCGTGGTCGGGCAGCATTAGGTGGAGTTTGTGGGCTCTGTGGGTGCTTGTGGTATGGGATCGGCCGCGGCTTGTCCCCGGTCCGGCTAACGTTAGGGCACTCGCCCACGGGTAGCCTTAGCGGATTCTTCTTCCCAGCACCTTGCCAATGAACGTGAGAAACTTAAAAAGCGTCTCCCCGGAGATCACAGAGGCTCAAACCTCACCGCGCTCAACACATACAAGGACGGGCGGGAAAGGAACTATCGTGTGCGACACCGGACCATGAGACGAAAGTACCGGTCGGCTCAGGAGTTCCAGAAACAGCGACGCAAAATGGAACATTAAACGCTCAGGCCTCGATCAAGCACAAGGTCTCCGGCGCGAGGACGATGAAAACACACATGCACACACTTTTGAGCGAGTCTGTGAGGACGCGCACCGAAAATTTAACCCCCGGCGAAGCGCCTTTTCGAATATTTTCTAGATTCTGGCCTCAAATACTGCATATTTGCCTTTCCTCCACGCAGAAGTGAGATGGGTGTTCACTCTTCGATAGAATCAGGGTCCTCCTGCTGAATGACTCCGTGCGAACGCGCACAGAGAATTTGACCCGCACGAACCATGTTCTTGAATATTTTCTGGATTTTCCTCTGGAATACTGCATATTTTACTTTCCTCCAGGCAGAAGTGGAATGGGCAATCATTTTTCGATTGAATCATACTCACTGCGTTCCCTGGCCCCGGAGACAGAGTGTGTGTCCGCGGGCGGACGTGTGCCGAGACGTCTCGGCAGACGCTGTCGCCATGACGGCTGCACAGCTTGGTGTCCCTAGACGGCCATGTGACGGCCGTCATCTAGACAAACCCTTCCTCCCTGTGCGTCCACGTCGCCACACACGTCCGCATACCTCCGCACACCTCGCCCAACCTCTGCTTTCCGCCGTGCCCAACTACTTGCAATATACATGCTACCGAATGGCCGCCTGTACTGTGTTATGTTATAAATAATTTCATGAAAGTTTAATCCTGATTTATGGAGACCTCCGACCCTGGTCGTTGTAAGGCACGAGTCGTGGTAGTGCCCCCCCCCTCCGGTCTTTGACGCTCGCCGCTCTTTACGCCCACCATGCATCGTCGCGGCGGCCACCAACAGCCATCCAATACGCACCCAACACGTTATATGGAGGTTCCTCCCGGAGACCCGTAAGTGTCGCATTCAGTACTTTAGAATTCGTCTCAGTGAGTCTGCAGCTTTCAAGATTCGTCCCAAGGTGGCACGTTACATGGTCAATCGAGTCGCATTGGCCTTGGGCATCCTCCGTATGTAGTGGCCACAAATGATGCATGATTTGCTCACAGTCTCGCAGCTTTACTCATGCTAATATCCGACCATCGACGTTCGACACTCCAACTGCCCGTAACGCCTTCGGCCGCTCTACCTCGCTCAACGCCATTCCTTCGATGCAAGAAAGCCCCGCTTACAATGTCCTGAATACACCGCGGCCGCCAAATCGATACCAATCCTCAGCAGGAACCGTCGATTACCACGACACACAGTATAATGTTCCCACCACCCAGATTCAGCTCGATAGACTCATCGGCATGGTTCAAACCCTTATGGAAGATACGCGGGAACTTAAGCAAGATAGTCAGCAACTCAAGGCACGGGTCTGGTTTCTCGAGGGGAGTGCTCACACTGATCCGCCCACCACATCGTCTCGGGGCATTGCGGCTCGGCGCGGTCGATCGACTCAGTTGAAGACAAGATCTCTCCGGCGGCGCGGCCACCAGATGGCTGGTCCTGAGTCGGACGAATCTGACATTGATCCAGCCCTGCGCGAACATGCGGTCAGCGAGTCCTCCCTTGACACCGATACTGGGACGACGGATTACAGCGCAAACTCAGAGAGCGATGCAATGGGGGATGACGATTCCATTCTTGCACCGGCAGATAAAAAGGTGTTCCAAGTGCGTATTTGACGTTGCCCGATTTGTACTCGCTTACCTAGCTCGCAGAAATATACGACGAAAGCCTTTCGTCGTTTCTGTCATGTCCAAGGCAATGATTGGCCAGACCCAACCGTCGCTCGCACGAACCCCATCACCCACCAGACCTACCCGACACCATTCTTTCACTTCGATGTCACGGATACACGAAACGAGCAGATCATCAAGGGAGTAGCGCGCTTGGTTGCGGGCAAATTGGAGGTGTGTCCACCAGCGTTCGGCTGCGCGATCATGCTGATCATTGAGTAGAACCCCAAATGTTGGCCGGCGGGTCTGCAGCATCTCCGAGAGTCGGGTACGAAGCCTTGGGATGGGGAGTTGATTGTAGATCTGGTGAAGGCATCGTACCGATCTTTGAAGCGCGGGTGGTCTCGCTCAAACAACGCCAAGGCGGCGCTGAAGGCAGAGATTCAGGATCGCGTCCACCGCCACAGCCAGCGCCGCGTCCATGTATGTAGTTTATCAACCGCATCACCCTGTCAACTCACGGCCCCCCACAGAAATCTGAGCAGATGCTAAAGGTAGCGGACGCGTACGCTGCTGAGTTTCATATCGATCCGGAAGTCTTAAAGGAAGTTATCAATGCGGAGTATCTCTCTGATGAAATGTCTGAACCAGAAGACGAGTCTGTCGAAACCAAGGAAGCGTGGAAAGTTAGGATGGCCGCTATTTCCGATATGTCGCTCGAGGCCCAATGGCCTCGAGAATCTTCACTTCCTCGAGATCTTGAAACCTGGATGGCGCTCCGATTCCGTGCGGTTTTCCTTTCCATTCACACACTCTAAATTCTGATGCGCCAGCATAGTACTCCAACCTCATCCACGAGCTGGAGGACCAGTGGTTCAGTGGGCTCTCTGCACAACAGAAGAAGAAAATCACGTACTACCGTGTGCCGACCGACCGCATTTCCACCCGCATCCCTCTATTTGCCCCATACGATTTTGGGATCAAGGCTGGATGGCTCGAGGCAAATAGGACCGACACTGAGAAGCGCTCTCTTCTGAAGGACTGGGCGAAATATCCTGAACGGAAGGCTGCGGCCTTCCGCAGCTTACCACGGTCGTCGCTGAAGGGGAAGTTTGAGTCCATCATCATGTCGAGCAAATTTGGCGGAGTCTTTTTGTCAACATTTCGTTCTTTTATTACATCGTTTAAGTATCTAGTAGTGGTATACCAATCCAATTACCCTTCCACTATTGCATCGCCCATTCCGTAAGCTGAAAACCAAGTCGGGTACTAATCACGGACTTAGCACCAGCACTGACTGAATTCGAACTGCGTACCCGGTCCATGGTCGTCGTAATCCATATGGGAGGTTTCGTGTACTTGATTAACCCGCGAGAAACTTGGCACTGGAAGTCGGACAATGGTATTACAAACGGCGGGCAATCGCGATCGGGGTCTGTTGGGTGTGCATATTTGTTGAATTCCCAAGTATCGACGCCTAGCTCCGGACTAGAGATGAAATCAGATTAGCAGCAGGCGTCAGGACGAAATACTGACAAATCATTCCACACAAATGCATTGTTATTGAGTGGAGTGAGATTCGAGGGCTTCAACCACTTGACGTAGACCAATAGAGTGTCTTTGGAATCAGGGACTCCCGTCTGGTCGTGCTGAAATATAACCTGTACTTCTCCCACATACGCTTCACCCTTGAATTGAATCTGAATCAGAGCTGATTCAGCAGCTCTGGCCCTTGCGCGCGTGATTGGGATTATTCGGCGACCATCAAGCAGCGCATAGTTATATTTTTGCACGTACGAGCCGAGGATTTTGGTGCTGGATCCGGGTGGCAAGTCAGCAAAAGGAAGGTGGACAGTCGGTTCGCGCTTGTTATAATGGTTCACGAGCCCTAATCGCATGATGTCGCTGCCAATTAAAGCGGCTTTTTCTGCGACGCTCCCGGCCGAGACTCGCGACATCGTGCGGTCTGTAATTTGGTCGAATATCATGGATCGGTTGACGAAAAAATTGCTTACCACGGACAGCAGCATCCTGGATAGTACCCATGGCCGCGGCGCCTTGACCAGTCCCAAAAAGGAGTTTGATAAATTTGTGTTCTAGTTGGAGAGGTAACGGGACATCTGAACCAGACGTCTCTTCAAGAATGCGATTCAACTGAAATACCCGCCGAGTTAAAAGCGAAGACGAGAAAAAATTGAACTTACTAGTCCGTCAAGCTGAGCCGTTCGATGAAATTCTCGCATCATAGATACCTCGAGACGGCCACCAGACCAATTGTTGCTGTTGAGATTCTTGAGAACCTTGTTCAACCGCTCGGTCAAAAATGCCCAGATACTGTACAGAGGGCCGTAGTCTAAGACTTGGTCCGGAACATGAATAGCCCAGTGGTGATTGGGTTTCATTGGGTCTCTTCCGTATAGCTTTTGGAGAATTTCGTTGGTGCGAACAATTCGCTCGAAGGTGGGACATACCTGCGCAAAATTCAAGAGATATTCCTGCAACAGCTGTATCGCCCTGTCCAGCCCCTCGAGTCGTATGGAACTGCCCACGAGGATCTTCAATGCAGTGGCGAATCGAAGAAAATTGATGTCCTCGCCAGGCTGCATGCGCCGCACTGGCTCTTTCGGAGCGATCGGCGGATCCCCTTTTTTCCTACTTCTTCTATGCCTATTCGTCATCTTCGTTCGACTCTTCTAAGGACCGTTCCCACACTATCGGGATCTTGGCAAGATTTAGTCTCAGGCGGGTGGAATCAAAGTTGACTCACCGCAACAGCCCAGGGACCGGTCACGGCGAACTTGTACTCATCAGCCGTCAATGATCCGTCCGCAGGCTCCCCTACACGCAGCGGTAAACGACCTGCCCATGGTGGCGACTCAAACTTAACATAACATAACATAAATGTAAGAATGTCGACGTATCACGGGAAAAGCGACTCACACTCTCCGAAAATTCGTGGACAACATGGAGCTCTCGGGTGAATGCCTTCGTGTTGTTCCGAAGGCTGCCAGTCTGAATCCAGCGGGTGTACCATTGAGTTTTGGCGACACCTAGAAAGTGTTCTCGAGTCGGTGCTTTTCAGTGTTGATGCACAGGACAACTGACCGAGAAGTAGGTTATGCATTGGGTCGATAATAGTGTATCGCACGAGATCAAAATAGTGAATCCGAGCAATCTCCGTCCAATGGGCACCGTGTTGGGCGAAAAACTCCGCCTTTTCTTCAGGCGTGGCGAGGCTTCTGTATTGGTAACATAATCGTCTATGTTCTTCCCCGTCACGAGCAGGAAATTCTTATAGAAGCAGTTAGAATCATAGGAGCAAGAGCAAATGAATTTACCATTTCGCAATGACTTATCCGTGAACAATTCGGCTTTCGACACCTTGCATTTAGTGCATGGTGCTTCATTGTGGCTGTGATCTGCGAAGCCGCACAGTTTACACATTGCAGGATGGTCTGCAATGATTGCAACCAGGGCAACGCGCACATGAAGTCCTATTACATTCACGTCAATATGTGTAGTTCCAAGTTTTGTGAGTCGAATACTGTTGGGATGTTCTGGAGTTACTACCTTTATGCCCTCGTCATACAACATGAGTAGATCATCAACAACAATTTTGAGGGCGCTCTGGAGTTGATCTGCAGTCGGTTCTTTTGGACCCGGAGGCATTTGGTTTAGGATAAGATTTTCCGCTCGGTATCTGAACCAAGCTCAGAAGTGGTAACGCGTTGAGATCAGGCGGCATACCGAAGGGACGTGAACAAATTCTGGATGCAAAAGGATAGGACGCCAGAACTATGACTTGGGCCAAAGCTACTTTTTTTTCGGCCAAACCTATCACACGAAGTATTCAGAATTGAGTTAAAAGAGACGAAATGAAAATACCAATCAAGACTTACAGCCGTTTGCTTATGTTCGTGAAAACGCGTTTTTTGTCATGCTGTCACGTGTGCAAGGGAGGCTGGAGCTGAGCCACGTCAGGTGTTCTTATGGGCTGGTTTACCTTGACTTTTGAGATGGGAGTGCCACAAATGGTTCCGGAGAGCAGCGGGATGAACAGGGATGAGAAATGATGTGCTCCAGACAATGTCGATGCTTCGGCATTCCACTGCACTCGTACCAGCTGCAAATTTTATGGGTCTCGATGCAACGCAGGGCCTCTCAAGCAGATAAATCACTCATATGACTATTCCGCAATGACCTGGTTCAAACTCCGGCAGACACGTGACAGCACGGGGAAAAAAAACGTGTTTTCACGAACATAAGCAAACGGCTGTAATGACACCCCGAGCCGGATCTCCTCCTCAGCATCTGGTCCGTGAAAAAATGATTCGCCGTCAGGCCCTTTGATCTCTTTCCAGACGTAGCCGTCCTGCATGGAGTTCAATTCTCTGTCATGCGGAGTTTGCGTCTTCCAAGCATTAACAGCCGAAACCATGCCCGGGCGCATGAAGAACTCGTGCAGAGCCGTAGATAGCAGTTGGACGGGTGCAACGACGTACGGTTTGCGCTTCCCCGGCTTTCCAGAGTCTGCTTCGTCTGCAAACCCAAAATCGATACCTTCCCAATCAGAATGCGGTCCATCTGGACTGGGTGCACCAAAGACCTCCTCGTCGCAATCGGGGCAAAAGGTATCGGATGCGATATCTGGCTCGAAAATTCGATGACACTGGAAGCAGATAGGATGTACAGTAAAAGTATCCCTCATTCCGAGCTTTGAGAACACCGTTTTAAGGGTGCGGGGCATTGCAGTAGCGCCAACTAAATCTCCAGCAATCATTGAAAAGATGAAGCTAAGGGAAACGAGGATGAGCGCCACGGCACGAAAGGTGACGCGGTGACGGGTATGTAGGAAGGCACACAAGTAGATTACAGCACGAATGTACCAGTGAGGATGAAGACCTTCCCGAGCGCTCAGGTTCGTCGTCGCAGCCTGCGAAGTGGGCAGTTGACTTGAGTTTATGGGCAGCGACTCAGAAGCGCGGATTTGTTCAGGCCTGGTAGGAATCGATTAACCAATAACTCAACGAGGACTCTAGAGTCTACACACCGCAACCCAGCTGTCGCCTCAGCCTGCGAGTCATTTTCCGATGGTTCTGATGGTAATTCCCTAATTTATGTCGCACCAACGCTCTTATGGACATAAAAAGACGAACATACCGGTGAACAGGTAGATTAGGCTCTGGAGCACTGTCTCCTACCACGCGATAGCTGCCGCAACGTCTACTCGCATGCCCACGGCTGAGGAGACTGGATGTCCGAGGCCCGTGCGCAGGTTGCTGGCCGCCGCGTCCACGCCGCATCGCTGGAGGAGGCTCAGAGCTGGAGAGTGCCGGTTGATTTATGGGGTCTCTAGAGTAGAGGCGCCGGTGCGCCTCGGGCCAACGTCGTCTTGTCGTTGAGCCACGGAAGGTGGAGAGAGAAAGAGAGTCGTGTGCGAATCAATGACACAGGTTTGGCCAAACATATGCAAACTAATCACGCATTGATTTTGAGTAACAGCGGCATTCAACAAATCGAGAGAAGTCTGGTATCTAATCAGGCAGGCTAGACCAACCTCCGCAGAGGTAGACACACTCTGTCTATGTGACGGAAGCGCAGGTGTGCGTCCGGCTGTACCGAGCTGTGCGTCCACATGTAGGCAAACCCTCTGTCTCCCCGACCCCGGAACGCAGTGACTCCCCACTCACGAATAAGTCTGCGAGTACGGGCGCAGAAAATTATTATGATGTCAAGTCACGCGTTTCAAAATGTAAACCATTGCCCTCAATACTGCCTCCGAGCGGGATCCGAATAGCTGTAAATGTTCGCATTGATCAGGGCCGTCGATTAACTGGGATTGAAATGGTCTGCCTCTCAGAAGGCAAAGATTCGGAAACCATTCGCCATATTAGACAAGGTAAAATTCGGATCGAAGACCATTATTTGGTCCGTTTCTATTTGCTTTTGATTCCATTCCAGCTCATCAATCAGAGCCAGCTCTTCACATAAATCCTGATTTGGCACGGTTGGTTTCTATTTTGCCAGAATGCTGTCTATCAACATTTCTACGGTTTTATCGGTCTTTATTACATGATGGGCAGCCACAGTTTTTCCGGCCAATTCCTGAGGGATTCACTTGGGGAAGTTTCCTTACAACCATTGTTCGCCGACTTGCAATGGTAAGGGTGTCGTAAAATGATCGCACTTGATGGTTTAATCCAAGGCACTTGGCGGCATCTCGGCGACAAGAGGTTGGTAGCGCACCTTGTTGGTGGCAGGGTGCTTCCAAATAGGCATTTTAAATTTCACTTCATTACTGACTGACAAATCCGTGAATCTTAGGCCATACTTCCGTGCGGTGAGTACCATTCGCTTGATTTCTTCAGGCAGGGGAGTTCCCTGAGAGTTGGGATGTCAACATCTTGTAAGAAAACATTCAAAATTTGACCTGGTCGGACATTGATGTAGTCTAGGCCGATTATATGTTTCTGACGGAACACATGGCAGCCCCGAAATCTGAAAGAGTATATCTACTCAAAGGTGAGAATCTCAGGCCTAATTACTGTCTCCAACTAAATCTCCCGAAATGCGTGGAAAAGCAAAATTTGGCTTTGGGACTGCGTTGGAATTGAAATCAATCTGAAGGACAACGAATGCAGCTTCGGGTCTGGCTCTCCCCAGGTTGGTAATTTAACTTCTACATTGATCTCCATCATTTTTTCCCATTCGTACCATTGCAACAATTTGACATGTAGTCATTTTTGCAGTTTCACGCGTGGCCTGTACTGCCGTATTATTATTTATTTTTGCAGAGTTTTGCAGAGCGGGATTGGGGATATAGGGAAGTCTCAGGTTCTAGAGTCTGTATATCTGTATTCACACATCACTAGACTCAAATAGACTCGAATAGATGAGTCTCTGGCCCGTGCGGCAATGATTCGACGTATAGCTTCTGGGGCATCTGGAGGTAAGTCAGTTTCGGGAAACGGTCAGGGATAGACAACACCTGACCTCCGGGGAGTACATGCCCCCACTCAGCTCACTATTTCGCCGCTTTGTCTGCCGCCCGACTTGCTACATATGAGATCACGGCGATGGGTCGCAATTTCAAATACTTTTAGCCTATGAACATACGTAGATCCTCGCTACGAGATGGTCTCAAAAAAAGTTGCAAAAAATAAATGCTTTAAAAAGTAATTTCGCTCGAATTGCCATACACTAAGTGGACAAAATGATTGACCGCTCGGTTTTCCGATCATATTTCCACATTTAGACCGGGTCAACCAAAGTATAGGATTGGAGAGAAG
Source organism: Mycena leptocephala (assembly GCA_029378395.1). Taxonomy (NCBI): domain Eukaryota; kingdom Fungi; phylum Basidiomycota; class Agaricomycetes; order Agaricales; family Mycenaceae; genus Mycena; species Mycena leptocephala. Next base: position 160,968 of record JARJLF010000353.1, read on the forward strand.
GACCCGCCCGACCGTTCTGTACTGCTGAAGAGATCAAAATATATTGATGCGCCATCACTCCGGGCGAAATACTGAAAAGACTGGAAACGCGAATTTTGAAACTCGAGCCAGGATTTTTTTGGGCATAATTCAAATCAGGCAGATTGTAGTTCATTATGTTCTCTACCATCTCAGATTTTGGATTGTACAAAAAGATACAGGCGATAACGAGATATCCAGCCCGCAAAACGGTGGAAAAGCTGCCAAAATCGATCAAAACCATTACAAGTCTTTGCGGAACTTGGGGAGCGGCTCGTTTTTTTATGTTTTTGGCAAGTTTTCACGAGAACGGCTGCCATGAGCTCAATTCTCAAGCTTTTGCCTTGAGAATAGGCTCATCAGATTTGTATTGAAAATACGGAGGGCATGGCATCTTATAATTATGTTGTAGAATCTTAAAATGAGGTCATGAGTCAAAATCCGTTGTTTTAGGCTGTGTGAGAGCATAACACGCCGCACAGTAGCAATTCTGCCGGGATTGACCTAGATTTTTGATACGATGCACTTCAGAGTATTACGGAGGGCTCCGAGGGCAGGCCCAAGCGCTAGCGGTTACGATGTCTTTTTCCGCTTGCCTGGCCTCCCATCTTCAGCTGATACCCTGCCAATAGCAGCATATCCGCCTCACTGCCCGTGCCCTGAATGCACGCATCATAATTCCATTTCGCAGACATTCATTCATTCGTTCATGATGACTTCTATAGCCTCTGCTGTCCTCTTGCTTGACAACTATACTGCATAAACAAAACAACGAAACCATTCTTGAGATTCTAACGGGATTGCAGAAAAATGAACTGGATTAATGGGATCTGATGGGATTTGTGGAATGCTTTGAGTGGACGGAAAAGTATGTACATGGCGGCACTTACTGTAGAAGGAGTACTACTATTATATAGCCTCCCTGACGTTTACGCGATAGATTTCGGCTGGTATATGATACTACGATGACCGGAGGGAGTGTAAAAAGTGGGAACCGCGAAAGGATTGGTTCTGGTTAATACCTGGGACATCTGAGCCTGCCACTGGGAACGGAAGTGAGGGCGACGTCCAAATCAGGGGTGTGTGGTGCTCGCGAGGAATGGTATCTCTAAAAGAATGGTTCGCGACCGAGCTGGTGATTTTGTCTGGGTTGTTTACGCTCCGTGAAACGAATGGACGAGGTGCGGTCGCAGGGTGGGTGGTTGTTCGCGTCGGGGTGAAGAGGAAGATAATGAGGATTGCAACGACCTTGGGGAGTGGCCGGGACGGCAGTTTGACGATAGTAGTAGTTATTCGAAGGTCGGGCGTCAATAAGAGTGCGTGAAGCCGGCAATTGAGTGGTCATATTTTCTTTCTCCACGATTGCTGGTCGATGTGCGTTCACTACCATCTTAACGGTTGGGTAGCAATGGTTGTTGTGGTGGGAGTAGGACCGCAGTTGAGCGCCAGGGAAAGATCGATTGAAATAGAGACGTTCCATGTGGGCCTTGTACGTGCCAGCGCACTCCTCGATAATACCCTGAGCGGGACCGATACCTGCATTAATAAGGTTGTAAAACTCGATGCGGTCATTCCCTGAGAGGCCAGAAAGATCCTCAAGAGGAAAGAGGGAGTCGCGAACGGAGACAGGCTTGCTGGAGGTCTGTGGTATGTCACGCTGTAATTCGTCAAGCTCAAATAGAGGGTCCTCGGGCAAGGCGGGCGGGAAGGGGGTAAAGTCGGGACCAAACGATTCACGGAGCTTGTCGTCGGAAACTGGATACTCCAGTGATAACAAGGCCAGGTCTTCGCCCAAAGAAGAGGACGCTGTTAGATCCGTCGATTGTGAGGAGGGAAGCAATGGCCTGATGCTTATTTGCAAAGCAGGAGCTTGGGGAAAAGATGCCGTTATTCTGCGTTTCGAAGAATCCGTCGACTCGACCAGATTGGTCCGGGGAGAGATTGGGTTTGTGTTAGAAGGGGCGGAGTCCACAGCGGGAGACGGGTCGGAAACAATAGCGGATTCCACAAGATTGAGGTCGTTCGGAGAAATGATTTGCGAAGCAGCGGGTTGGGATGCCGCAGGTTTTCGCATCCGGTGCGAAATGTGTAGATGCTTGTCTTCTTTAGCAACGCGCAAACCTGGCAGACAGTTAGGAGTATCAGTTATTTCGTTGAATCTGGGACCCACCTCTAGAGTGGAAATAATCGTAGATGTGCCTACGATCCACATTATACTTTTTCACGAACTGTTGCCGAATCTATTGGATAGGACCATGATATATCGTGCAAAGCTGTTCACGGCGTGTACCCACCTGGAATGAAGGCATTTTCGCCCCTGGAACAATAAAAGCGTCCTGTCTCGATAGTAAATCGCGAGATTTTGGAGTTGTAATGTCGTATACCATCTCGTTTACGAGCTCCGGCCCCAGACGGCAATCCGGATCAATGCGTCGAGACTGAAGAAGAATGAAGAAGAATGAGCAAGGCGTAGGCTGTCAATGGCTCACTAACCACCTTGGGCTTGCTATCGCTGGTGCTGGCGGCGGGAGGACGTTCGTCGAATTCTGAAGGTTGGCGTCTGCGCTTCTTATGGTTTTGAGTTGCGTTCAAGGGAGGTGGAAAGGAGAGTGAGATCGATAGAGAGACGCTTCGGTTAAACATGGAGTGTATCGCAAGGAGGGGAGAGTTGGGGAGGAGAGAGAGAGAAAGGAAGTCACAGTGTGTCACTGTCACACGACGAGGTGTCCAGTGATGTCATCAAATTGTGCATGAGGGCTCTGCATGTCAATGCAAACAAATGCATGTGAACCTCAGCATGATGGGCCGAGATTTCTCACCAAAACAGTATTTTGACCACTGTTCAACTGTTGGAGATCCAAGCTTGACCATGCGGTTCACATGTGGTTCACCATGGCAATCGTTATCGGTCCATGTGCTTGGCAATCTGTTGCTATACCTCCACATTATTTTATTCAGTTCTCTACTTACATGTGATACTGTTCTTATCTATTGGATATTTGCCTATGTATAAAAGGCTAGACTACTTGTGGTAGCTACCTCACTGGTTTGCCTCGCAATTACCTCTTGCTTGCAAACATCTTTCCTGAGCAAATTCTATATCAACCATTTCGAGCCGGATTTTAATACGGTCTTGCTGGGAGGATAGCCAGCGAAATTTGAGTTTGAACTGTCTCTTGGGATTTGTTTTGACGGCCCTGATCCTTTTACATGATATCTGAGGGCTCTGCATGTCAATGCAAACAAATGCATGTGAACCTCGGCATGATGGGCCGAGATTTCTCACCAAAACAGTATTTTGACCAGTGTGCAACCATTTCAAGCCGGATTTTAACGGGGTCTTGCTGGGAGGAGATCCAGCGAAATTTGGGTTCGAACTGTCTCTTGGGATTTGTTTTGACAGCTCTGGTCCTTTTACATGATAGTTGAGGGCTCTGCATGTTGATACAAACAAATGCATGTGAACCTCGGCACACTGCGCCGTTAGATGCTGCCACCAAACAAATGCACACGAACCTCAGCTTGATGGGCCCAGATTTCATCCCACCACAGTATTTTGACCACTGTGCAACCATTTCAAGCCGGATTTTAATGCGGTCTTGCTGGGAGGAGATCCAGCGAAATTTGGGTTTGAACTGTCTCCTTGGATTTGTTTTGACGGCCCTGGTCCTTTTGCACGATAGCTGAGGGCTCTGCATGTCGATGCAAACAAATGCACATGAGCCTCGGCATAGTGGGCCGTTAGATGCTGCCACCAAACAAATGCACACGAACCTCGGCATGATGGGCCGAGATTTCTCATTCAAATCCGAGCATTTTTGTGTGTGCTATGCCCTGTATGTAGAAACTAGATACAGTGTATCTCAGTCAGCGTGCGTAGCAAGACTGAGGATAAAGAGTCGAACAGGTCTACTTTTATATAAAGCCCGGGTCCCGATGTCCCTATAATATCGGACTTTCTGGGTGAAACTCCAACACTCCTCCTCACCGAGAAGTCCATCTCCTCCTCGAATGGAATCCACTCAGTGAACTCCCATCCGTTCGCGAAAAGTTGCAAATAGAGGGAAAGGTAAGGATTTGGTGAAAGAGTCTGCAATGTTGGCTTTGGTAGGAACATCTTTGAATACAACATCCTCGGCTTCCACGCGTTCACGTGTATAGTGATATTGCACGTCAAAATGTTTGGATCGGGCATGAAAAGAAGGATCCTCGGTAAGGATACGTGCACCACGATTGTCGATATGAATGGGTGTAGGATTACTTTGGGTGAAGTTCAATGCTTTAAGCACAGCTCGGAGCCATACTGCCTCTTTTGTGGCAAAGCAAGCAGCAATATATTCGGCTTCACATGATGAGGTCGAAACGGTGGGTTGTTTTTTCGACATCCAAGAAATGAGGCCAGACCCGAGGGAAAAGCAATAGCCCGAAATGGATTTTCGGGAGTCCGGACAATTCGCATAGTCGGAATCTGTATAACCGGAGAGTTCTGTTGATTTTGCTCCTCCTAAAGTGAGACAGTAGGTACGAGTCCCCTTGAGGTACCGTACCACATGTTTAGCATGCTCCCAGTGGGTCCTCCCAAAACAGTCATTGAATTGACTGAGCTGTTGTACAGCGTGGGCGATGTCGGGGCGAGTGCCAATTGCAATGTACATGAGGGAGCCTACAAGCTGGCGAAATGGAAGATGGGAAACAGCCGCCTTCTCATCATCCGTTTTCGGCGAATCTGCTTTGGAAAGACGGACATTGGGGGGGAGAGGGGTTTTCGAAGGATAAGCACCTGCGAGTCCGAATTGCGAAACAACGCGATCTATTAGCGCTGTTTGAGAAAGCTTCACTGTTCTCTGCTTTCTATCTCGTTCGGCAGTTATTCCGACCACAAAATGGATGTCCCCAAGGTCAGAAATTTCCCACTTCCTGCAAATTTGAGCTTTGAAGCGTTCGTTCTCCTCCTTGCTGCTTGCAATCGATGTGAAGTCGTCGACATGGATTGCGGTGATGACTGTGCCCGTTGGCCCCGTACGGTGGTAGACACAGTGCTCTGTGCTCAACCTGGTGAATCCCCATTCAATCATCGCCTTGTGCATGGTTTGGTACCATGTCCTGCCACCTTGTTTCATCCCATACAAGCCCTTCTTCAGTTTCCACACCCAATCCTCTTTGCCCGGCTCCTCAAATCCTTTTGGTTGGGACATATAACAGGGCTCATCGAGTACACCATGAAGGTAAGCTGTTTTTATGTCCCATTGTTGCATATCCCAGTCTAGGGAGGCTCCGATATGCGCTAGCAGTCGAAGGGATTCCATTCGTGCCGTAGGTGAGGTGGTCTTTGTGTAGTCTTGGCCGTATACTGCCTCATACCCTAACAGGACCCAACGAATTTTATGCCGTTGGACAATGCCCTGTGCGTCTCGTTTTCGTTTACAGACCCCCTTTCCGTGCATGATTTTTCTACCCCTAGGAACATTGTTGCGAGGGATGAGTTCGTACACATCAAGTTTCTTTAGGGAGGTGAATTCGGACTCCAGGGCTCTTTGCCATTGAGGGGCCTCATCTGATTCAAGGGCGACTTTAAGGGTGGGCGTATCGTCAGGGTATGTGAGGTCCAATCCATTCTCGAGGACTGCTGCTAAGGTGGCCAAGTCGTCTTCACCAAGGGTTGCATTATCTGAATCGGACTGATTCGCCTCACGAGCAGCAAGTTTCGCCTCTCGGCGTGCTTTACGTTCCTCCCGGACACGAATACCACTGGCCTTGGCTTCCTCGACCGCAATTTCGGTACGAGTTGGTCCGGGTCCCTTTCTCTCGCGTGTGGACCGACGGGCAGGTTTAATTTCGGGTAGAGGAACTCCGGTCTCCTCCTCCTCCTCCTCGTCCGGAGACTTTATCATTACAGGAGCATCTGGTGATGGGCTCGGGATGGAGTTTGGCACTTGTATGGGTGGGGATGCGGGTGTATCATCATCGTCCGAAGGTTGAATGGAGGTTTAGCAGGTTCGGGATCTGCCTTCTCTCCTTCGAGGACGAGTCCAGGGTGAAGAGGGTGAGAAATCTCGTCCTTGGACTCGATGAAGACGACATTAAATGATGTGAGTACCTTCTTGGATGTCCGATGATAGCACCTATAGGCTTTCGAGTTTTCGGAATACCCGATGAGGACACATTCGATGGAACGGTCGTATATTTTAGGGTTATGCCGGTTTTGTACCAGGACGAATGCGCGACACCCAATTTCCCGCAGATAAGATAGGTTGGGCTTTCGATTGTGCCATGCTTCATATGGGGTTTTATCCTTCTGGGCTCTCGTAGGAAGCCGTTCAGAAAGATATGCCGCAGTTTTAACAAATTCGTCCCATTGATTTGCAGGTACGTTTGCAGCGGAGCGCATGGCTCTGGCACGGTTCATAATAGTGCGGTGGGCTCGTTCCACCTTGCCTATGTGGACAGAAGTATATGGTGCAGAAAACTCTTGACGAGTTCCCGTTTCTGCTAGCCAAGCGTCCATCTCATGGCTCTTCAGCTCGCCACTGTCAGTGCGAAAAACCCCGACATCCAGTCCGGTTTCAACCTTGACCTTCTTCTCCCATTCACGCAGTTTGGGGAGTGCGTGGCTTTTATAACGAAGTGGGATAGCCCAGATGCGATCGGTATGTTCGTCAACCAATTCCATTGAGTAAAGATTCCCGGTCGCTGATTGTACAGCTTCGGGTCCAGTCAAGTCTATGTACACTACACCCAATTTGCGATTCGATTTCGGCCCTTGACGTTTTTAGGCACAGAGTTTTTGGTCTGTTTCGCACGGATGCAGTGTTCACAAGATGACGGAATTTGGGAGAGGTCGATTGGCATACCTGTTGCCATCTTCTTCATCGCCATATGGATAATGGTGGGGATATTGGCATGGGCAAGACGAGGGTGCCACGTCGCCAGACCAGGGATGGCCTTCGCGAGGTTGGCCTGGTCCGGGGGGTAATGAACGGGTTTCGCATTCACAGCGTACAGACTCTTGTTGAAGCGAGTCGCTGTTGCAATGATGCCGTGGCCGGCATGAACAATGTCGCAACCTGTGGCTTTGAAATTGCAATTGTATCCAGCGTCGCAAAGGGACCCGACGGACAGTAGACGGATCTGAACGCCTGGGATGTACAGGGCATGTGAAGTGCGGATACGGTGACCGCGTGACGTGGGCTTGATTACAATTTGCCCGATCCCCACGGCGACAACACCGCTGCCTCCGACTCCCTTGATCATTCGTGGCGCTATGGGCTGGATTTGAACGAAGTCTGCACGCACAGGCGAAAGGTGAACTGTAGCTCCGGAGTCCAAGTAGAACGGCTCGAGTGATTGATTAACGGGCAGATTGTTCCAGTCGACACTTATTTTCATGTCAACGCCTTCGAAGACCATCATGGATAGCTCGCTATCCGATATCTCGCCGTCCGCAATTTGGTTAAGGACGGACTGGGGAGTTATATCGGATGCGATGGCCGAAGCAGCGAATTCCATGGTGTCTTCGGTGGTCTCCACAAAAAAATACGCCTTTCCGTTCTCATCCACGAACTTCTTCCGAGCAGATGATGTAGCGCTGGAGCTCTTCTTCTCTCCGGCCTTCTTCTGTCGTCGCGCGGTCAATTTTGCGATAACTTCATCGTGTTTCCCTTCCATGGCACCGCCTTTCGCAAAACAACTCTTGGTCGGATGTTTGCCATTGCACGTCGCACAGTTCCTGTTATTGATTGACGACGATGTGATGGGTGTAACGGGCTTCTGGGCGGCGACGAGGATGGTCTCTACGCCGTTCGCTTTGTCGGCGGCAATACGTGCTTGCTCGCGCTCCACACGGTCAGTGATCGTCTTTACCGTGAGTGAAGCGGAGCTGAGAAGAGTGTCGAGGTTCTCCCGGATATTCGTAAATTCTCCGGAGAGTGCGTTCAGCATAATGACGACGTTTAACGAGTTCTCGTCAGGTAAACCAATGTCGAAAATGTGTTTCACAACGTCCTTAATCTCCTCCGTAGTGGTGTTAAGGTTCGAGGCGCGTGAGTAGCGGAAGGCGAGGGCTCGTTGAAGGAGGAGCATCTGTGATACGACTCCGTCTTTACGATGGCGGGCCTCTAAGGTGTCCCATATTTCCTTGGAGGTTTTCAGGTCACGGATGCTGGCCTTCTCTGCGCTGGTGAGTCGCATTCGTAGACATGCTATCGCGAGGGCATCATTATCCTTCCAGATTTCCAGCTGAGCAGCATCTGTGGGTTGGGGGATCCTCCCTTCCACGTATTTGTGTATGCCAGCGAGAGTGAGGGCATCAAGACATGTCTCCGACCAATCGACATAGTTTTCTTTCTCTTTGTCAAGGGCAGGAAAGTCTTGGAAATGCGACGGCGCCTTGATGGCAGTAAGAACGGCCGGCAGAGCGGTCGTATCAGGGGTCTGGGTTGTTCTCATGGTGCACGACGAGATTAAATGTAATGTTTCTGCTTGTCTGACTTCAAAGAGTCGACAATAGGCCCATAACCTGTAGAAACTAGATACAGTATCTTCAGCTGATCTGGCCCACTTTCACTGTCGAGGATGTTGGGATCGTTGGGAAGGTAATACAGTGGCCATTTCCCTCACTTTCGATGCAAAAATGGCAAGTGAAATCATATTATCAAGATATTATTGATATATCAATAATACGTAAAAAAAATAAAAAATAAAAACATTTGATACCGCCGCATTCTAGCGCCAATTCCGTTCCTCTGAACCTTTTCTCGGACTTTTTGAGGGCACAGAAGTCATTCTTATCCACCAATCTACCATTCAGTGAGCTTGAATGGCTGTAAATTGCTCACTACAACTTTCACAGTTTTGCAATGAAAGCCTGAAAGCTGGCCAACATCAACAGACAGTTCAACATTCAACGTTCAACCTTGGTCGGCGGCGCTTCTTGGGCGCTTTCTTAGGCGCTTCTCAAGCGCCTAATCTTGACAGCCGTCTAAGCGTGGGTCTAGGCCACAAAACAGACACAAACGCGCTCGCGTTCTTGCTCGCTTCCACATCTATCGCATTCTTGCTCTTTCCTTCATCGTCTGCCTCTCTCTCAACATCCACTTGCATTCCAATTCTTCCCATTTCAATTATGCATGGACGTGTAGTTCAGTACCAGGTCAAACTGGCCGCGATGAACCTGTTTGAGCGCGACATTCTGCATTTGAAAGCGATCCTCGAGATTTGTGGATTCTATGAGTCGACATTTTGGCGCACACGGAAACTTTGGCGGGAAACAGGTTGGGTGGAAAAGCCTAAAAGTCACATTCGCGGCCGCCGTCGAATTCTCCATCGAGATGATCTTGACTACATCATGAACCTCGTCAAGTTACGACCCGACTGGTTCCTTGATGAGCTTCTTACGCTCCTGAAACATAACCGTTTCATCTCCGTGCACTTCACCACTATCTTCCGCGAGTTAGAGCGCCCGGGCATGTCGCGTAAAAAGCTCAAGAAAATTGCGGCAGAATGCAACGAGAATGTCCGGAACGATTACATCCGGCGAATCTCCGAGTATCCTGCTGAATATCTTGGGTTTTTGGACGAAACATCCAAGAATGACCGAACTCTCAGCCGTGGATACGGAAGGGCAAAGAAGGGTTATTGCGCCCGGAAGAAGGAGAAGTTTGTCAGGGGAACACGGCTCACGGCGACAGGGCTGCTGACGGTAGATGGAATGATGGCCAATACAGTGGTGGAAGGGTCAATGAAGCGAGCAGACTATTTGGAATTCATTGAACACGAAGTGGTGCGTGCCTTACTCCGACAACATTCCTTTCCCAGTTGTGTTATTTTGCCGCTGTATACCTCGATCTTGAATCTGACAATCTCCAGATGCCCCTCACCACTCCATTCCCTGGCCCCTTGTCCGTTCTTGTGATGGATAACGCCCGCATCCATCACGGCGAGGAGATCCTCGAGTTAGCCGAACGATTTGGTGAGTCCTTGTTTGATTCAGTGCGAAACTCCTCTGTAATATAATATGATACGCAAATTTCCGTATTAATATCATATGTGGACAGCACTACCCTTCGGACAACATCTGGTAGAGGGCCCAAAATACGAGGATCCTACCAGGGTAATTCAAGACGCAAACTAGAACGAAGTTACAGTGGCGGCAACAAAGAACCGGCGCGCTCGTTTGGGTCCATTTCTGGGCCGAATCACTTCAAATAAAATGCTAGTATGAACCTCGAGTAATTTTAGTACCGTAGGCATCATTTAAGCGATATCATGCCTGTACCAATGTTCCGTAATAAAATGTTCCAGTGTTTTCTGAGAAGTCGAGTTTGTGGATTTGCAGGGCATCGAAAAACAGCCATACTAGCATGAAAGTACTTCAAAAATAGAGCATTCATTCTCGTCTGGCAGGACGACTTGATTATAAAAGTCCAGGGCTTTATCCGCGTACTATTTTACAGCCGTAGCGGTAACTCGACGATTAGCCTTCGAGCATGTGCTCGGACTCTCAACAGTTTTACTTAGTCGGACCTACAGCGATATTCATATCTGAGGATGGCAGCCTGGGCAGGATCTATAGCACAGCTTAGAGAACACAGCTCCCCCTTGAGTACTGTGGAGAATTGTGCAAGGCTCGACATGTCTGTGTTGCTTGAGATTTGGATGTCATCAAGATAGCCTCGGAACCTTGAAGCACTGAATACCTGACTGTAGGACTGAGGTATCTGTTGTGGTAGGGCAGAAAGCCTGGGAGGCAGGTTCTTTAAGAGGGTCGGTGGCTGGTCGATTATAGAATATAAAACATGAAGAAGGGGGAAGGAGACGAGGGTATAGATAGGATGATAGAGATGTGGATTGAGAGAGTAGCCATAGGTTGTAAAAGTGAGCACAAGAAGGATTCCGCGTGAATCCGTGATGTCGAATGGTGTCGCACGCCGATTGCGTATGGTCGAGGTTACGTAGATCGAAGTTGAACACTGGAAAACACGGGATTCGGCCACTAGGCCGCACTGGCTCGCACAGATGAGCGTAAGAGATAGGATAATGATTTGCTGGCACTGTGGGTGCGTATTTACTAGCCAAACAAATGATGTAACTAAAGTGATAATAAATCAGGCTAAAACCGAAACCGACGTGTGGTTGAGATTCCACACACCGGCCATACGGCTCTGCAACACCGTAGGACTGTGCAGAAGGATGTTCACTCTATTTCTGTTTATGTATTGTATTCACATTTTGTGTATAAAGGACCACAAATCTGAGTACTGGTGCTGCGGTCCAGTTTGGTCCAGTTCAATGCCCAATGTTTGCGAACCCTGGACTGGACCTCGGGTTCGGTTCAGCAAAGAATTTCGAACCTTGGACTGGACCTCAGGGTCAGTTCAGCGAGGCTCTGTTCGGACGTGTTCGAACCGATTTTTGTTTCCCACGGCCCTAATTATTTGAAAATGAAGTTCCAGCACCAGTTTAGAACAGAAGAACCTACCCATCCAACAATATACATGAGTATATTTCCCTTTCCAAGTAATGCTGGATTAGACAATTTTCAATTAGCCGGATATTCTTTCAACACTCCTCACACTGAATTACGAATTATATACCCAGGAGGTCAGAACACGGTGGCGGATGCCGGTGACTGCCAGCAGGCGTCGGTGGCCGTCAGAGGACGATGATCTCCATCAGCAGATGCCGCAATTAGATAGCAGAATTTAAAGAACACGCCGGCCGCATGGATAAATTCTAGTTGATTTTGACAAGTCTTAGTAATACCATGTTCTTCTCAGAAACTCATGAGTATCATCCTGGATATCTCTTAGACTCGATGTCTTATTTACAATCCATCTATCTGCTGGCATCTGATGGCACTGGAGCTCTCTGCCGGATGCCGCCAGATGGACGTGCCTCATCCAGCAGTGTCCAGCGGATGGCTGGCAAGATGTGGTGCACGTATATCACTGAAATTTACCCTCAACATAAATATATGTTTCTTATAAACTCATTGAATATTCTAGTTTCATAGCAAACAAGGTGGAAAACTGTAGATTTCAAGCTAGTTTTGTCCGTCGTCAGAACTTTTCATTGAACTTGAACTTGGTGGTCAAACATTTCCGAATGACATCAAATTTGAACTTTTAGTGCAAGTTCAGCACAGCTGAACTTGTAGTTGAAGGCCATTAGCAGTTATCTGGGCTGCCCGGCAGTTTCAGTGAAATGCTGGTTGGTTTTTCGGTGGACGGTTTGATGTTTTTGTGGGGAGAGATCACGGATTCCCAGTGCTGAATCAAATGCTCTACTAATTTGTTTCAAAACATATTTCTCATTGGACTTTCCCATGGGATGGGTTGCTATTTTACGTCGCAATTCAGGGATCAGGTAGTAAATATATACCGTAAAACCTTCATCCAACCAACTGAAGAGTCTGAAAATATTCAGTCCACAGGGAAGCAAGGAAAGTCGGACTAAAAGTGAACCAAAGGTGGGAGAACTGTTGTACCAATGAGACCACCAGATTTAGAGCAAGCTACATGTGAGATGCTCGGGACTGTGCGGTCGAGGTTGGGTTGCTATGCCAAACCAGAGGCCGAACGAGCCTTCATGTTGGTACAAAAGCTGTCGGAGATGTTCACATTCTACAGGTCTGGCCACTTTGGGTACAGAGTTCCAACATCTTCCCTATGTGATTCAACTTCAGACAAAATCTGACGAATCAATGCTCGATTTTTTAATGAAAAATGAGGACATATTTTCTCCGCAGTTCACTACTGTAAGTGAGATGTTCAGGTCGGTCTGAACTGGTTCAGCAAGGTTCACAGAATTCTGCAGTTTTTTTGAACCCTGAACTGAACCTTGGGTTCAGGTTTGCCAGCAGCTCAGACCCTGACTGCGGCACCATCCAGAAATTTGACACTATGAATCTCGCAGATAGACCAGTACAAGTTCATCCAGGAAGTTGAGGTATTCAGCCATACCAGGGTGATGCTGCCACAGATCTGGAGCTACCCAGTTTGTGATCTGCACATAATTTATTTTAGGCAGATTGTCATCATAGTAGGTGCAGTGGAAACTGTATATTGGCTGCTCTTTCTAGTGGTTGTTGCGGGTATCATGTCATCTTTTGTGGTTTGCGAAGGTCGTGTGTTCGAGTCAGGCAATGGGCAATTTTACACTTTCTCCTTGTTTAAACAATGCTTTTTTGATTGAACAGCGGATTAACAGAATTGGTTGAACAGAACATTGCTGATTAACAGGACTGGTTGAACAGAACTTTTCAGATCATAATCCACTACTGGACACACCCATCGTCACCACCCTAGCCCTCCAGAGTGATTAACAGAGGAATGATTAAGCATGATTTTATGTTGAGATAGCATTTGATTAATCAAACTTCATATAGATTCTTGAACAGTAGGCAATCGGGTGCCACTTCCCTTACTGGCGACACTTACTTGCAAGTTGTAACCTGTACGGGTGTGTGCGTTCGGCGGAGATCGTGTATTTACAGTATAACTTGTAATTTATGAATGTATTTCATGGTTATTATTATGCGAGAATGCGAGGATACCAGCGCTCAAGAAAAGAGTGCTTTGAGCACTCCTTCGGACTCCGGAGCGAGCCGAAGCACTCCAGTGGAGTGCTCGAAACCACTCCAAAGGAGTGCTTGGGGCACTCTTTTGGAGAGCAGATTTGGCCAAAAAGCACTCCAGCTAGAGTGCCTTGGATCACTTCAAAGGAGTGCCTGGGCTACTCCGTGGGAGTGCTTTGAAGGCACTCAAAGGGAGTGGTTCCACTACACACAGTGACATTGGATTTCTTTTACCTTAAGGCTCTTGGTTCACTGTCATGTCATGCCTGCCATCAGACTTTTGACATTTAATTTGTGAGCTATTACAAGCTCAAACAAAGTCACAAGCCCCACTGAAACAGGCACAAGATCACAAGGGCACAAACCATGTCCGAATTTTCACCAGCTTGGAACTTCGACTAAAAATACATTCCTTGTTGGCTGATTTTCGGGCTGTGTTGGACATGTTGTGGAAGGTGTAGGGCAGGGATGAAGTTTTTAATACAGTCCAATCCAGAGTCTATGCACCATTTCCGAGGGGTGGATTTTCATGACTTGCAACCTTGTTAGTGCCGGGTCGGAAAGGCAGTATTAAATCATCGTATTATACAGGCTGTATTATACGAGGTATAATATAAAACATTCTATACCTCGGGGATCCCAGATGGCCAGGTATTTAATTGAACAAAAAGAATGTCCGACGGTGTTTGGGGTCATTTCTGGCCCAAATCACTCTAAATAAAATGTTGGCATGAATGTTCACCGATTTCATGATGATCTAGATCGTTTAACCCATACTATACTTGGTTCGTTGTCACGCAAAAAAATATTTTGTGGTTTTCTGGAAAATCGACTCTGTGGAATCATTGTGTATGCAAAACTGGTAGGAGGCGGATGATTTCGCCTACTTTGAACGGCGCATGGTGAGGATCGCCACGGAGTGGTGTAAATGGGAGGTGCGCCGTATTCAGTGGGGTCGGTATGATTGTCTCCCACTGACGCTGGTGGTTCTGCACCTCCAACTGACCCTGGATCTTCAAGCGTCAGATTTGGGCTAATAGGATTGCAGTCGTGGTCATCGGACACTGGGCTGTCTGGTCTGTCCTTCTACTCCTTATTTCTTGGAGGGGATGCTTCTCCGAACTCCTCGGGTCTGAAATTGAAGTCGAGGGTGTGACTGGTGGGATTGCATCTCCTTTGGCGCATCGAGGCCCATCCATCATGAAGGCAGGTCCCGCCTGCAAGCAACACGTTTGTTGTTTCCGCTGTTTCCGTTTGCAATAGAATGCGGTCGTGCAATCATGTCTGAGACTGCAATGTACCAATTTGCGGTACTTGGGGCTTGGCCGCTCTGTATTTTCACCGTACAATGAACGTAACGTTCATCCACTGAATTATTCTCACCTTCCGAATGATCTCCTCCTGACATCGGTCGTTTGGGTCCTTCAACCACTCCAGAAGGTTGGAGGGGTGTGTTTGTTATCGCCGGGTCGGCACCATCTGTTAATTCCTGCATCTTATCCATACAATCACAGCCCGACGTTTGCACGGGGCTCCCGGCCTCTATCGACCGGTTCCTTGACGCCAAAGAGTTGAGGTTTTCCTTGAATGAACTGGCCTTAATTTTCTGGGATGATAGATCTTGTTCCTCCACTTCTGCATTGACGGTTGGCTGATGGACAAGCAAAGTGCAGGATATGGCAGGTGCGTTGTCCTCAGTGGGGTCGGTATGATTGTCTCCCGCTGACGCTGTTGGTTCTGCACCTCCAACTGACCCTGGATCTTCAAGCGTCAGATTTGGGCTGATAGGATCGCGGTCGTTGTCATCAGACATTGGGCTGTCTGGTCTGTCCTTCCACTCCTCATTCCTTGGAGGTGATGCTTCTCCGACGCCCTCAGGTCTGAAAGTGAAGTCGAAGGCGTGACCCAGACTTGTCGGATGGGCTTGCAAAATGGGCTTGCCCCGCATGTCGGAGTTTGAATTTGGCTGTACGGGCTTTGATGGCTTGGGCTTGCACGGGCTTGGGCTTGTCCTCGCTTACACCAAGTATATACACTGTAAGTAATCCAGTGATATCTCTTCAACAACGCCCTCACATCATTTCCCCTCACTACCATCTATCTCCACATGATCTGTCACTTCCACCGCCAACTTTTGCACGTCGAAAACACCTCTCATGTTGGATTGTGCCCTGTTATTTCTTATTTAACATGTGTATTGTCATCAATGGGAATATAAAGCCGTATTGTTTATCGCCGCCAGCGGCGAAGTCAGAAGTTCAATCAACGTTAGCTAGCCACGTGAACTAGACATGGAGCTCGATGTCAGCGTCAATATCCCAAGCCTATGAAACAAGCCCAAGCCGATTAAAAAAGCCCCTCTGCGTAGGGCCGTCAAAGCCGTTCCAAGCCCAAGCCAATTTGGCTTACTGCATGGTTGAAGTTGCCTGTTCCACGCCTTCAGTTAGCTATGCCTCCAATTCTGGCCATAAATAAAGCTCGGGAATGGATCTCAGAAAGCTATAGAACTTGTGGGTGCTTTAGGTTGACTTTATTTTCATTTCAATGTTGTGTCCTGCCGTGTTATCTTGAGTGAAGCTGAACCAAAAATATAAACCATCGTGGGATCAAGATTGATGTATCGTGACGGTAGCGTATGTCATGAGTAGATCATTCCCGGGCATCGGATAGCCAGATTCCACTTCGTGATGATGGCTGCCATGAGCTGGAAGAGCTATCACTGTCAATTAATTACTTCGTTGTTGATTAAAAACCCATTTAATCGTGTTTCAAATGATTTGACCACGGAATAATGAGTGACGTTCGAAATTTTCAGTACAATTGATACTAAAAGACAACACAAAAGGTCACAGGCCTTAATCCAATTGAAAAATACCAGGATCCCTCCAAAAAATGTCTAAATTGTCGACAAGCCCAACACAAGCCCATTTGTCTGACGCCATCAGATAAATGGGCTTGTGTTCAACTTGCAAGTCAACATCAACAAGATTTTCAAGCCTATGCCATGAAATTCTGTATCAGATCTCTTTGAGTCGACTAAAGCATCAATTTTTAGTGGTACATTATACTTCTGACACTCGTTCTTGGTATGAACATTGTCGCGGCCAAGATCAAGCCCAAGCCCGTTTGTCTGATGCCATCAGACAAACGGGCTTGTGGTCAACTATGCCATCACACAGTCGGGCTTGCGCATCTGTTGACTCAAGAATTTATCACCTACATCCGGGCAACCTCCAAATCATGTATGACACTGGCCTTCGAGTATTCCTGCTCCAAGATGGCTCAGAAAGATTTTGGAACTGCAATATGTTCTGTGTTCAGTCCGTGTTTCCTCTTCTGGAATGGCTTGGAGACAGCACAGAGATATCTCTGCATGATATTATGGTAGAGCCTCGCTGATGTTTGTGTTAGGAGTCAGCATTGGCATGAATGAATAATTTCAAGTCATTTCAACAACTTAGATTAACATGTTACAGAAAAATTGGATCCAGTAGACCAGAAACTCGAGTTGTGAGAAACCCTCTGCTTGCAAGGGATGTATAAAGACAATGAGACTGCACTGAGTGTGACAAGCCCATAGTTTTGAAGTGAATTGACAATGTTGCCCTGTGTTGTCCACGACGGTGACGGCATATCATCACACCAGTGAGCAAATACCATAAAAAATCGCAAGCCCTAGGATTATGTACTTACTGTACATAGTTTATGCAACTAGACTGAGAAATTAGTCCGACAGGGACGAGAAATACCCACAAGCCCGTTTCTCGGCTAAGCGAGCAAACGGGCTTGGGCTTTGATCTACACCCAAATCCAAGCCCAAGCCCGAAAAAGCCCAGGCGTGACCTGGTGGGATCGCATCTCCTTTGGCGCAATGGGGCCCATCCATCATGGAGGCAGGTCCCGGCTGCAAGTAACGCGTTTGTTGTTTCCGCTGTTTCCGCTTGCAATGGAATGCGGTCGTGAAATCATGTCTGAGACTGCAATAGACCAATTTGCGGGACTTGAGGCTTGGCCGGTCTGTAATTTGACCGTACAATCAACGCAGCGTTCATCCAATGAATTATTCTCACCTTCCAAATGATCTGCCTCTGACATCGGCCGTTTGAGTCCTTCGGCCATTGCAGAAGGCTGAAGTGTCCTAACTAATTAGAACCACCAGAAGACACAAAAGAAGAACCATGCTCGCCGGCTCCGTGTCATCTGCTATTTCTTGCCGTATATCGATACCCTCTGAGTACGACATTTGCGCGTAGTTCCCGAGCTCTAGCGGGGATCTATTGCTTGTAACCCTCGACGGGCCTTCCTCTATCACCGGGGACACGAGATGTTCTTCCAGTTCTGCATTGGAAGCTAGCGCAATATAAAACTCGTGAGAAAGTCCCGCTCCACACCCATCACCACTCCTGCTCAGGAGGACTTGGACTATCGACGACATCTGGAAGGGACACATGTTTCCGATGAAACGGTAGACCTGGATTTCCAAGTTCGACTTCACCATCCACAAGGAAATTCTCTGGCTGCGTCTTCTCCTCTGATCCGCTGTGGCCGACTAATTTGAGGGAGGATGGGCTGCATAGCGGCGTTCCTTGGGGACTTTGACGTCGCTCCTCCTGAACGCTCGACTCTCTCCGAGACGTCTTTGGCGCTTCAGGTATCGCCGTAGCCTTACTCTATGTGTTCCCCATGCGATAAGATATAAGCAGGCGAATCATTTCCAGATTCGTCAAAATCAACCTCAGGGTGGTGAATGACTAAATAAATAGTGATATTCGATGGCAGCAGTCCCGAACGAAAGTGATGTACGTACCTGCATAGTGCTGAGCGTCCATCCTACGAGGCGTCTGTAGGATGATGTCTTCCCCAAGGTTGTTCTCTGGATCCTGGAACCATCTGGTTAGTGATTTGATTATCGGGATGGGACGATAGCTCAAAAGCCATGCGGTGCGCGCCTTCCGCATTAGTATATTCTTTGAGTTGTTGTTTAAACAATTCCTGAAGGCTTTGACGATCATCAACCATAAGGCAAACTGCAAAGACAGGGTAGATGCAGGATTGACTTTCGCATGTGCGATCACATGTCTACTCACTTGAATAGGATTATACAATTTCAACCATCCACGGTGAGGAGATTCGCTCTTGATTCTGAAGATGTCCTTGTACTTGTTTGTCACGAGGAGATAAGAGGAAAAGATGCTCCGGGAAACGATCAGAAACTACCTCGATGAGGATCTCCTTCAGATCCTGAAACTTCTGGCCAAGAGCCCGGATATATGCCTGATGCAATATGTCGGGATCTACTTCCGAAAGGCCGGAGACCTCGAATAACGAGCGCCGCCGCGATGCAATAAAGCACGCCAAGTGCGATCTTGTATTCACTGTCCTGCAGGTTGCTTTCTTCGTTTCGCACTCTCGGGACGCCACATGGAGTGTCGCATCCTGTACATATCATTTCGTGCGTTGTGGAACACAATATCAAGCTCGCGTACCTCGAGCGCATTTGAGAAACATAGATCTCCCTTGCGCTTGCGTTTCCACATGAGCTGAAATCTTGGTTGTTCCTGCGGTTAACATGTAAGATCAACGTCATAGCTGCATTTAAGCTGCACCTCTCATTATTTTGAAAGTCAACCTTTGATAACCTAATCGAACCTGACCAGCAGAGCCGGATGGACCCAACGCAAATAAGTATCCTTATAGTGGGAAGGTCGAGCTGAAATCGCCGGCAGGGGGCCAATCCTGCGGGATAGACATGAAGCCATGATCCACATTGTGAGAAGTAGTTGGTTGACTCATCTTCAGTTTCCAGCATTGTAGAGTCTGCCCCTTCCCATTCCAAAGCGAGTCTACCCCGAAACGCTGGAAAAAGGCTGCAACCGTCGTGTCCCTCTTCCCTTGAGTTTCACCCTCAACAATCCCGCAATTCTGCCCCCCATACTTCTCGATGAAGTGCTGGGGGTCCCAGCCAGCTTCAGCTTCTCCCCAGCTCCCGTGCCCACACCTCACGGAAAGTGTCTTGCGTCAGCTCCGAACATGTAAATCACAGGATCTCGTACGCCGGTATGCCGTCAGAAGCGGTGGAAGGAGTGGGGGCAATTCCAGCAGATGAGACAATGCGGGAAGCTGGGCACGGTATCAGCAACACAGATTATGAAATATCAGTCGTACCTGAAGTGAACTTCCCCAACAGCGGCACCTCCTGTATGTGGTCTATCAGCTTTGGGATTTCGTGGTGTTGAAATCTCGTCAAGGGACGAAAATCAGACGCGCAATGCTGGCCGCGATTGGAACACTTCAAAAAGTCGAGATGGACGTCTCCCTGGCCGTATACCGCGTCGCGAAGAGTCTCGGGACTGGCAGCCTTGATCACACCGTAGACAAATCCCGGACTGCGAAAAGATAGAGGTGGAACAGGTATCTTTTAAATGATAAACAGGTCGTCAACTGGGTCGAGAATACTAGATGACTTACCACAAGTGGCGCTGACTCCAGTCTCGAGAGGCCTGTACACAGGGACCAACTGCATGATGTGCTCGACCTCGGGATGCCGAATTCGCCCGCACACGGTGGATTCCGAGTTCGTGAGAAACGCCTCGTGACTTCTCACATGAGTTATCAAAAAAGCGGTGTACATTGTGTTTTTATGTACCGTACAATTAGTAGTAGTATTGAATTACGATCAAATCGACAGTCACGCATCATGCACCCCTTTGTCGATGTCGAAATTTGGTCGAGGTCACGCATCACGCAGGCCTTTGTCGAACCTCCCGAGTGTGACATGGCCCCAAAAAGTGGCCCGAGGACGCCAAAAAGACGAATTTTGGGGAAATTTTTGGTCTGAATGTCGAAAGTTGCAGGGGTGTCACGCAAAATTTTGGCTGGTGTTGAAATGTTGAATAGGTCAAAAGGGTCACGCATCACACCCTCTATCAATTTGATCGTAATTGTACGGTATAGGAAATACAGCTCCAGACAATCAAAGCTAAAAAAATGAACCAATTCTTTTGCCCAGGGAAAGTGTCTCAGATAAAAGCTCGATGAGGGGAGTCCAATGGTCCTAAAATTAACCCATTTCATCGAGCAGTTTGTCTACAAATAGGCATCTTGTAAATGAGTGGTCAAAATTTTGGCCGGACCCCTATATTTCATCCAAAAATCTCGGAATAATATGCAATGAGGAGCTCTTGAAGAGAGCACTCTGAATCTGCAAAGATCATGAAAATTCAACGAGAGGTTGCCCTCCAAAATATTGCCCGAGTTCAGGCTTTCGTGTTCAACTTTCCAAAAATGGCAATGCAACTTCATACAGTGGTGCTCTAAAAAAGCGCCGAGCCCTGTTTGAGCTCATTTCGTGGTCGAATCCCTTCAAAAAAAATTGTAGCATGAACGTTCAGTGATTTCAAGCTCATATGCACAGAAAAAACTATACCATCCCCACTTCAATGTCCCGAAATAAAAATATTTAGCGTATTCTGAAAAATCGACGTTGTGAATTTGCACGCTATCGAAAAATGGTCATCACTCCATGAAAGTACTTGAAAAATGAAGTATACTCACATTTTAGTTCACTTCATTTGATACTCATTTGAGCTCACACAGAGGCTCTCAAGTTCATCATTTTGGGCGAAAATGGCAAAAAATGCGCTCAAAATGGCAAAAATGACCTATTTGCAGTGCCCATTGTGAGCTCAAATGAGTATCAAATCAAGTAGACTAAAATGTGAGTATACTTCATTTTTCAAGTACTTTCATGGAGCGATGACCATTTTTCGATAGCGAGCAAGTTCACAACGTCGGTTTTTCAGAATGCGCCAAATATTTTTATTTCGGGACATTGAAGTAGGTATGGTATAGTTTTTTCTATGCATATGAGCTTGAAATCACTGAACGTTCATGCTACAATTTTGTTTGAAGGGATTCGACCACGAAATGAGCTCAAACGGGGCTCGGCGCTTTTTTAGAGCACTACTGTAGGTTGGTGCTTCGACACACAAGATAGGACAGAAAGGCCCAAAATTGAAGTTATTGAATACATTTAACCTTTCACAAGGTATACAGACAAGTACCCAGGACCCCTCCAGGGCCCTCTCAAAAGTTGTTCAAACGAGCCAAAATTTTGGCCGGACCCATTTTCTCGTGGGAAAAACTTCGGAGGAAGTGAGTCTGACGTATTTCGAGGTGGGGAATTCGATTCTGAACTCATTTTTGCCAGGAAAATTTGGGTTTCGCTGATATGAATAATTCAGATTTGTTGGCTTTGATTGTCTGGAGCTGTATAAAACAGGTAAGGCCGACGAGCGGCACGGCCCGCTACCTCACTTTATAAATGTGGCCCGACCAACTTCTACAGAGCGGACAACTCTGAATCATATACTGTTTACGGCGGATGCTGTCTAATTCGTCCTTTGCCTCGATGATTATGATAGGTTTCGATGAATCAAGCAAATACCTCAGTTGACTGAAATTCCCGACAGACAACCTCCCATATCGATGGTTTCCTCAGATTTTACTGTCTGGTACTGGTGAACACTGGGGATTTTTACCTGAGAGGAGAGAACTCCTCCCACACACCAGCATATCCTGCTGGTGGTCAGGTCCCACAGGGTTTTAACCAGAGGTCCCGCCATACAATCGGCCGGCCAGTCCACAGTTGTAATTAATTCCATGCGCCAATTTACCTACGCGTCACAGGATTTATGTGAGCTATGTATTAGCCGTACGATCCCTATACATATCTTCTTGGGGCTCTCGGCTCGAAGCCGGGAGTCGCCCTCTCGCTAATCTCCTCGCTCATTCGTGAGTACGTCGAAACAACAGAAATAAGGCATTTTTTGGGATATTCCGTGCCGTGTAATCTTACCTACTTACCCACCAGGGTCCTCGTATATTCCGGTGGTTACCTCGGCCAAGGGTATACTTTTTTTTTGGAGAATTTTGGAACGTAGGCCGACTTAGACGTAAATTGGGTCTAGGAATCCGAATCTGACCTCCAAAAGTTGTTAAAATTTCTTATGTTCTTGATCATGCGTTTTTACCTAAATTCTCTGCCCTTCTGGAGTCTTCCGTGACGCTTTTTTAAAAAATTCTGGAGGGAAACTGGAACGGGGCAAAGTATGTATGGAAGTGGAAGTGCAGATTCAATGAGTAATGAGAAAGAAAAACAAAAATGTGTGCACTAAGCCATCATGATCAGACAGCTGCGAACGGACAGCAAGGAATATCTGTAAAATTCAAAACATGGAACACAAAACAAGTCTCTACGACGGAGGGAAACCGTGCTCAAACCGCGCTTGAACCGTGTTCGATCACTGTTTGATCGGGTTCAAGCACCTGGTCAAGAAATTTCAAACCCTGTTTGAACGTTGTCCTGGCCGGGCCTTCTTCACTTCTAGGCTCTCGCACATTGGGTGATTAACAGAACAACATTTGAACAGTGATTGGTGATTGACGCCCATTGTTTAAGCAAAGCTAATATAGATTTATCCAATGTTGTCTACAACTCATGAAATATTTCGGGGGCTTGAGCAGCAGCTCAAAGACACTATTATAAGTTTCGCTGGCGCTGCATTTTCCACCGGCGTGGAGCCCTTCCGCTGGCGCTGGCATTTTTTCCTGTACCCATATAATTATTTTCTTAAATTTTCACAGATTTTTTTAAGATCTTGAGTGACCTGTTTCGGGAAACGGCCCGATATGCCTGTCCTGGACGAGAGGTTGTTGTGTGAAAAGCGTCGGACTCGGCTGTCGCGGAGCCGGCAGATAGGACCTGTATTGATTTGGAGCTGGGACGGCGCGACACAATGGTGCGGTGGGGTTGGCGTCTGCACCCTGATATGTGGGGGTGGGATGGGACTCCGATTTGCTTCCAGCATGCGGGTGAGAATGTCGAAGGGAATGATCTTGGATATGATCAGGCCCATGAATACTGCGTAAGCTATCTGTGGGTGGCGCAAAAGCAACTGTCGGGCGCAGTGGGGATGAGTAATTACAAATGCCTAGGATGCGGAACCATGAGTGGGAACTGGTGGGCCCAGAGGAATTCTGAGGAAAAGGCACCTTCATTTGGGCGAGGGCCTCAATCAGTTGGGACGGGGACATGCCCGCGATGACATGAGTTATTGCGCTTTCCGCGGTGTCTCCGAGGAGAATAGGGGTCCCATCTGGTACGGCGTCGAGGATTTCACAACCCTCTGGACGGGCTGCTCGGTTTTTACTCGGTTGGGATCGAGACCCCATGAGGCCGGGCATGCTGCTACTGGCAGTACCCGTGCGAGTCACCGCACCTTGGGGTGTACTATCGTGTGGAATCAGCCCAGGCTTCTCCTTGGCCTCGGTGCCTTGAGACCTCAGTTTGCCTTTCAGTACTGAGGAGCAGGCCTGAGGCATTTTGAGACCATCAAACGAAGGAGAGACAACTGAAGTGGTGTTGTTTGGTTATGATAGTCAAAGTTTTGTTTGCTCCACCGACTGCTAAGTTGTTTCTCGAAGGAGGTACGGTGCAATATGACTTGACCGAGGTATCAATATTTCCCTTTCTCCAATATTCTACTTCTGTGTGTCGACTGTTCGACAGCTCCGAAGATACTCAGGGACAATGGAGTACAGAAGTGCATATAGTACTCCGGGATACCCTATCTTCGCCACGATCTGTATGCGCTGTTTCCATAGAGCTTCGAGAAGTCGTACAGGTGGAGGACCGATTGTAGTCGCCGCCTCGCTGATCTTCCTGCTCATTTGATCGAGTTTAAAGTGGAGTTTACACAAGGGTAATCGTCGAATGAGCAAGATTACTCGGATTTCCTTTGACAGCTCCCCCTCACGCTCTTACATCTAAGCCTCTGTGGTTGTGTATGCTCCTCCCCACCGCACGGGTCCGAAGCGGGAGTCGCGGCAGTGAGCACTCCCAATTTCCTCGCACCTATCCCGGTCGCGCTCACACTCTTACCTCCAAGGTTGTAATCCCTCTATGGCTGTAAAAGAGTACGCTCCTCTCCACCCCATGGGTCCGAAGCGAGAGTTACAGCAGTGAGCCCTCCCAATTCCTATGCTCCTGCAGCGCGCGTTTTCACATCCACTGGAAGTCCAACACTTCTCGGCTCCCGATGCCAGATATATATAGAACCAGCGGCAAGCGGAAGCCCAGAGCTTCACATATAAAGAACTGGAAAGCGGTGATACGCCTCTTTGGCTTACAGTGGCGACGAAAACTTCTGCATGCAGTCGTTTGGGCTCATTTCAGGCCCGAACCACTTCAAAAAAAATGCCAGAATGTTCATTGAGTCTTTCTATGAATTTACAGACAGTGTAAACCATAGCATGCCTGCGCCGCCACCTAGGAATAAATTAATTGGGCATTTTCGGAATAACCGATTCTATGGATTCATCGCATATTCAAAAACCGTTGATAGGGCCTAAAAGTACTTGAGAAGGCGACCACAGTCACATTTTATTTGATCCAAATTGATATGGATTTGAGCTCACAATCCGTCGTGCAAGTTGGCCATTTTTGATCAAAAATCAGCCAAAATAGGCCAGAAACGCTGAAAATCACCGACTTGCGCGCCACATTGCCCAACGATTCAGGTGAAACAAAGCGTGACTGTAGTTGCCTTTATGAGTACTTTCAGGTCATATACACCATTTTTGCATATACCATCAATCCACAGACTCGGCGGGCAGCAATTATTGTGGGCCGTGACAAGGTTCGGAGCAGGAGATGCGATGGATGTCTTTGTTTGCGTGCCGGGACGGAGGCACGGACGGATGCGGGCGGACCATTGATCAGCCAATCATGACACGAATAAGCATCGTCCCAGTGGAAAAGAAAAGTTTTCTGGTGGGGCCAATAGTACACAGAAACCCTGGAAACCAAGACCAAATGATAGCAGAAGAGTGCCCCTTCCTCCCACAAGCGCCAGAACTCGAGATATTAGAGTTTTCCGACGCACGAATAACGGCCAAAGTCAACTGAGTTCCGTACTTGAACCGTGCGCACTTTGCTTAAATACCAGGTTCAAAACTTTTCAAAAAATTCAAACTGCTTGGAGCCTTCACACTGTGGATAGAGTTGGCAGTCGGATCAAGTGCCAAGACATTTGATCGCTTTTTTGGGCATTTGATCCGACTGCGCCAAGATCGACTGCAACTCAACACACTCGAAGCGACTGCAAGCTAGGCATTTGGCCAGAAGGCAGTCAATCTGACTGTTTCCCCAGGGATTTTTTAAATTGTCTTCCAGGCCTTCCTAGTGTCCAACTGAGTCCCCGGATATTCAAATTTGTGCTCAGTTTGTCTCTGCTTGAAGCGGAAGCCGCAATCGACCTTCTTCTACTCTTGCTTCCACTTCTTCATCCAAACGACGTGTTGCTCGCGTTTTTTTGTCTTCTGGTGCAATTTATCTAAGCTTTCCACGTCTTTGAGGTGCTTCGAGGCGCTCAAGGCAAATGTTGTTTGCTCATATTATATTCAAACGCCGCAATTTCAAACTCCGCTTGTCTCTTCCTCCCACTACCCTCTGCTTCTCTCCGTGCACGTCCCCCGTGTTTTTTCGAATTATTTTGTCTTCAATCGGTCTACTCAGTCTCATCAAAAGTTTCCGCCAATCAGAAAAACATTCACCATGGCAGGACAAATTTTCACGGAGCGAGACAAGACATGAGTACTGATATACTACACATATGGGCTTTCCATGTGTGCACTTGGATTCCAGTATGTCCACCCTCTGCATCATTCACAGCCTGCACAACTCTTGGCATCCAATCAACATATTTGTTGACTTCCTCCACCGAAATTGACTCCCAAACCTTGGTCATGGTGTCGATGAGCCCATCACATGTCATAGGGTTATGCAGTGGTTGTAAGAGACAACCTTTGAGGACATGCCAAAGCTGATCAATGGGAGAAATATCAGGAGAGTTTGGTGGGTGCTTGAATGTTGATCTGGCATGCCAACCATGGCAGCAGCCTGGGCAGCATATTGCCCAGCCTGTACAGTGCCAATGACCCAGTTTTTTGTAGCCCAGTCCCAATTGGACCATGAACGACGCTGGCGTGCCATTTGGAAGGTGGTGGTCGAAGAAGAAGATGTAGAGCTGTGTGAATCATGATCGGCGGAAACTTTTGATGTGACCGAGTAATCGATCCCCCAACACGTCCTCCCCGCTTTTCGGACCCCCCTCGGCCGAAATAGAGCATTCAACGCTGAAATACGCGATTTTCGCGATATGCACCAACAAGGACACGTAAGTCCATTATCTGTCTATCCAGGGCCATTAAATTTGAACCACAGACTCATATTGATATCAACTACACCCTGAATGCAGCCAAACTCCGGAGGATTAAGAAGGGCTGGGGCTAGATTGCGCGCAAGTGAAATGGTTGGGTCTGCGCGGTGCGTATTCATTTGCGCGCAACCCATTGCATCTATTATCTTCCTTGACCCTCCACTTGCACCTCACACTTGGGATGCGAATGCGATCAACGGCAACCCAGCCATCCTACCCGCACTTTATGCCTACACCTACAGCGAAGTGAAAGCGGAGGACATCGCTGCGGCGTGTCGTCGTCGAGGAGGCGGTGTCTTTGTTGGTGGCCCACAACCTGTCCTCCCTTTGAAGCAGGGGCATTAGTGGAAAATCACATGATTCTGCTTCCCAAGCCATCAGTTGAAGACATAAATATTCTGAGCACTGTAAAACGTCCGTAGAAATCGATCGGTGATAGTTTCAAGGCATCTGATAAAAAATTGGGAGAGATATCGGGGTATTAGTGAAAAGCAGCTTTTTTTTAGAAAAAATGATCTGCGCCTTATATTCCACAAATAGCTGTAAAACTATTGTGTCAGGTCATGCTTTGAATGCACCTCTATTGCGCCAGGTCATACTTTTCAAAATGCCCGCCCTTTTAAGGCACCTCTATTGCATTAGGTCATGCTTTTCAAAATGGCAGCCCTTTGAATGCACCTCTATTGCGCAAGGTCACGCTTTTCAAAATGTCCACCATTTGAACACACCTCTATTGCGCCAGGTCATGCTTTTCAAAATGGCAGCCATTTGAATGCAGCTCTATTACATCAGGTCATGCTTTTCAAAATGCCTGCCATTTGAATGTAGCTCTATTGTGTTAGGTCATGCTTTTCAAAATGCCCGCTATTTGAATGCACCTCAGGTCACGCTTTTCAAAATGCCAGCTATTTGAATGCACCTCTATTGTGTCAGGTCATGCTTTTCAAAATGGCAGCCATTTGAAGGCAGCTCTATTGTGTCAGATCATGCTTTTCAAAATGCCTGCCATTTGAATGTAGCTCTATTGTGTCAGGTCATAGTCTCTCGTAGACAGACGCTTCAACAAAAGAAAGCTCGTACCTCGCTTGTTGAAGTCTGTTAGTTACCGCGGGGGTCAGATCGTAGTGTTCCGTTATTATGTAATTGCGGAGTTTGAATCTCCTCGGCTAAATGCGCAACTCTCAAATGCAAGCCTCCACAAAGCTCCTATGGTCCCAGTTTGGTATATTTTAGGTCAAATACAATCCAAGAGTACCTCTGAATATTTTCAGCGATTTTCGAGGCCTTAGGACTTTGTTTGAGCAAGACTGCTCTAAAAGAGGGCCATAATCACATGATCAAAATAGCTTTCCGGCCCGACGGATTCCAGCCTATATTTCGAAATTCCGAAGAGACAGAAGGTCAGGCACAGGGAAGGCAACCAATCCTATGCTAAATTTCCATGGAATATCGCGTCTTTTATGAAACCCACTAGGCGACTTAAATTCAAACCCTGCGATTACATAATAACGTAGCACTACGATCAGAGCCCCGCGGTAAACACAAGACTAGTCAGGTCATGCTTTTCAAAATGCAATGCACCTCAGGTCACGCTTTTCAAATTGCCAGCCATTTGAATGCACCTCAGGTCACGCAATAGAACTGCATTCAAATGGCTGGCATTTTGAAAAGCATGACCTGACACAATACTATCCCCCCACCATCTCGGACAAACCCAGAACTCAGACAAACAAACATTTCTCCTTCAATACTGGACCATTTCCGCAGATTTTTGGTTTAATGTGAGCGGCAGGAGGTGTATGAGAGATATGGGGTGTAAAATTCTTCTAGGGTCATATGTTTCCGATATGCAACACTGAAGAAGTTGACAACTATTGTCGATTTGGGTGGATTTGATGTATTTTGAGCCTTGGGACCCTCTACCGAAGTCATACCACCTTGATAGCACATGCACGGGATGTGTTCATACCATAAGAGGGTCCATGCAAAAACTTAGATGCGTAGTTATCTTGTAGCTATCACAATAAACCGAAAATTCAACCCCTGCCCACCAATTTGATCTCATCAATTGCCCAAAATATTGAAACGAAACTCATGGTTGCATGCCAGCCCTTCCCGCCCCCACTGGGCCACTCCTGCGTGGAGATGATAGCGCCCATGCATAAGACTGATTGTACATAATTTCGAGCCATTCCAATGGGAAGGGCGTCCGACGCGAGGCCGGCAATCAAGATTTGATGTGTCACCTAGAACTCGGACACCGGACCCCATCACAAAAAACCGCGCCGTTCGACGAATTTTGGGCCGTTTCTCTTGAAGTAAAGACTGAGACAAGGGTAAAAGACCGAACGCTGACGATCTAACCACTCAGTTTGAGCCCAAGTGTTGTATATAAAATGATATTCACATATTTTAGTTAGGTGTCCGAGTTCTAGGGTCAAATACCGACGTCCCCGTCCCATCGGTTACAGCGGCTCCTGTGGCTGCACCTCAGACTGCCGGTGCACCGAAGAGAAGCCGGAAAAAAAAAGTGAAGAACACACGAACCGCAACAACCACGGGATGCACCTCAGCAGAACATGCTGATGCCGTCTTGCCTCCACCCCCTGCTGGATTCACTGAGTACAGACTTCGATGCCAGAAGAATAATTCACCCGGGAGCCAATTATGACCCGTGGTGGGATATGCCTCAACTTATCCTTCAGGTTCTTTGTTCGGTTTTTCTCCGTTCATCAGTTGCTTAAATTGTTCACAGACTCGAGATGTGATTCGGATCTTCGAGGTCATGCATCCTGATGGAGTCGCTGTTTTTATTTTCGACTGCTCTTCCGCACATGAGGCCTTCGCTCCTTCTAGCACAGAAAATGAATCGCGGCCCTGGCGGCACTCAACCAAAAATGACGACACCATAAATCCGACCACCGGGGTGCTCCAGCACATGGTGTATCCAGCAAATTTCGAAGGGAAGGATGAAAAGGGCAATTCTCTGGCTGGCCAAGCGAAAGGGATGCAACAGGTTCTCAAGGAACGTGATCTACTCAAGACACTCGACACCAAAAACAGCAGAGCTCTCGGGGTGTGTGCGGAGTGTAAAAAATCTCAGGCGGCACGAGACAAAGCTGCCAAGGAAGCGAAAGCCCGTCAAGACGAAATTGAGGGCTCTGCGATGCCGGTTATGGGCAGCCGTGGCGTCTCGGAGACTGAGACCGAGGATTTGGAGCGCAGCAAGACTTGCTGCATGCAACGTGTTTTGTCATTCCAGCCCGATTTCCTGGCCGAAAAACCACTGCTCCAGGTCGTCATCGAGAAGGCAGGCCATAAATGCATGTCCTTACCCAAATTCCACTGTGAATTAAATCCGATTGAAATGGTTTGGGGTCAAGCAAAGCGCCGTGAGTCATTGTTTCATTGTTCTGCACTTGACCAACATTTGTGTGCAGGCTTCCGTGAATTCGCTGATGGAACGTTCCCGCGGGCGAAAGAGCTTGTTCCGCAGTGCTTAGATCATGTCAGTACTCCGAATATCCGCCGATACTTTCGACACTGCTGGAGATATCTTGATGCCTACCGGTACTTTTCGTTCATTTACCTTCCTTTTAAACAACCTATCTGATCAAATTATTTGATAGGCTGGGTTTGAATATAAAGCAAGCAGCATATGCAGTGAAGAAATATCCGTCACACCGTCGGTTCCTACCTATGTCGTGCACGACGAGGAGATAATACGCCGTGCTTATATCCCTAGCTGTTTATTTACCTATTAGCCTTATTTTTGCCATTTGACCACTAGGAAGTATTTCTTCCTGTTTGGATTGCTTGCAGATATGTTGTGGCAAAAGCGCGCGAGTCGCACAAGAGCCGCACAACTCTTACCTCGGAGATGTTGCCCGATTAGGAAATGCTTACGTCATGTGTCGTTTTTCTGAGCGTCAAAAAAACCAAAATGATCCCAGCGATTATCCCTGCACACCATGTAGACAGCTACCCTGCAGGAGTGTTTAAAACATGTTTTTGGAGCAACAAATACATTGTGCTATCAGTAGATACGGTTTCAAATTTGCCATCATTTTACACCCAATTCGGTAGTCGTGACCTCGTGAAGCGCACTGTACGATCAAAAATTATGAGGTCGAGCTGTGAAGTACTAATACCTATCTCTAGAAATCACATTCAGTTCCTCATCCCGCAATTTCTTGTCCTTTCTCCGCTGTGTCCGCTCAGAGCCACCAGTGTAAGGGCCATTCAGCTTCTTTTCTGCCACTTTCCAGTCTTTTTTTGACTTGTATTCGACTATGGCCTCCTAAGCAGTTGCGATGGAAGCATCATCGTTGTTGCCAGCAAGTGTGAAGCTCCTTAATAAATTCTGGCCCACCAGATCTTCGTCGGATTCACTGGACTCGTCGGCCGAAGGGAGAGGTCAATGTCGCGTATGGGCGTATGTACGCGACACATTATTTACGTTACAGATCAAGTCTCAGTTTGGACTGATTTCGCTTCTCGAAGCCTGGGTCAGTTTTTCTCCCACTATTGGCAACTTAGTTTACCCATATGCTCGTTGCTGTGGATGGGTGATTGGCGGGTTCAAAATTCAAATAGGACCCTGCACGGGTAATGATCTAATGGCCTGATCGCGGTGCATTCCATTTAATTGGCACGAAGACAAATGAGGGAGGGAAGCAGCAGCAAACAAAGTTTTGTTGTCGTTCTCTTTCTCTTCTTCCCATCATGTGCAAGGGAAAGTTTACCGCTGAACAGGATGCACACCTCAACACCTATATCCCAGAATTGCTCCAGAAATTGGGTGCCAGTGTTCGTGGTGTCGAGCTTACGCGTTGGAAGCAGTCTGTCGCCACAAAAGCTTTAGGCACCCCAGCCTTTGCTGACCTCGATGTTTCAACCATCCCTCAGACTGAGTGGTTTAAAGTACATCCTCCTCCACCACTCTATGGCCCCCTGCTGAATGAAGCAATATACAGATGATAATCAGAAAATATACAAACTACTTCAACAATGTGTACAGGAAGTCGCACCCAGAGGAACCAGTGGCCATTCACCTCATGTGTCCGACCCTCTGTTCGTCTCCCACCATGAAGCGTGACTTGCCATCCTGGCAGCAACAGTTCTCTGCAGAAGAGGTGCTATTGCTGTAATATTTTAGCCCCCAAAAGGTGTTTTATTATCTGGAAGGCATGAACTATGAACAAAAACACATAAGTACGAAGTTCCTGCTGGGCTATGCCACGGCCCCACACCCCAAGTTATTGCACCAAGTTTCAATAATCTGTGGTAATGACCCAGACTCAACCGGTGACATGTATATATTGAATCACTCCTGGATCACGGGAGGGTTTCGGGGAAGTGGTACATCCCTCTCACAAGTGCCTGCCGGCTTCGAGTTCAGAACATGAAATCAGCAGGAGTCAGGGTACCCAGGGGCCAATCCCTGGCTACCAAACACTAGGCCCCTTCTGTACCGGTTCTGCTGCTCTGGCTGTTACAGAACAAAGCGAAGAGTAACAAGTTAGTACCTCCCCCAATATTACCCCTCCAACTGAACAATTATCTCGCAATGCTATGGTAAATGTTGCGATGGAGACAAGAACACATAGGAATATTGTTGAAGGTGTGCGTCAGGTCATGCTTTTCAAAATGCCTGCCATTTGAATGCACCTCATTGAATGCAGCTCTATTGTGTCAGGTCATGCTTTTCAAAATGGCAGCCATTTGAAATTGAATGCATCTCTATTGCATCAGGTCATGCTTTTCAAAATGGCAGCCATTTGACATTGAATGCATCTCTATTGCATCAGGTCATGCTTTTAAAAAAGCCTGCCATTTGAATGCACCTCTATTGTGTCAGGTCATGCTTTTCAAAATGGTGGCCATTTGAAAGCACCTCCATTGCACCAGGTCATGCTTTTCAAAATGCCCACCATTTGGATGCAGCTCTATTGTGTCAGGTCACATTTTTCAAAATGCCAGCCCTTTGAATGCACCTCTATTGTGTCAGGTCATGCTTTTCAAAATGCTGGCCATTTGAATGCACCTCTATTGCACCCGGTCATGCTTTTAAAAATGCCAGCCCTTTGAATGCACCTCTATTGTGTCAGGTCATGCTTTTAAAAATGCCAGCCATTTGAACGCACCTCTATTGCCTCAGGTCACGCTTTTCAAAATGCCAGCCCTTGAATGCACTTCTATTTCGCCAGGTCATGCTTTTCACAATTCCAGCTATTTGAATGCATCTCCATTGCACCTAGTCACCCTTTTCAAAATGTCAATGACAATGATCTGTGTGAAGAATTCTGAAGACGCCGCTTGTCGTCAACCTTTGGTTGACTCCTCGCGGCCTCATAAACAGAATTAAAAATGGTTTAGCTATGCTATGTTGACTCCTGAGCGCGACTTTTAGCGCGTTGGCCACCACGCATCATACTATTATATCTTCCGACGCCAGATCACCAAAGTTCAGTAGGCTAAGCTTATATTCTTTTCGTCTACTTCGAAGTTTGTCCAGCCTCGGGAGCTACAATGTCCGTTTGATCACTAAAATTCACGACCGGCATAATTAGGTCCGAAATAATGATGTGGCTCGGGGATCTCGGACATGTTGGAATCTCCAACTGGTACCTCTGCTTTTGAGTCTGTTCTCTGCAATTCTGGAATTTATCACATCGAAGACAAAATCAGGAAGATATGCAATATGATTGCTGGATGGGCCTGAACTCAATTTCCTGCAATGTCGGTACTACCGTGAGATCAACATTTACAGTATCATACAACTGCATCCTTCAAACGTCAAGCTTCGGTAGCTTCACATATTTTGTGTAGAAGTCTTCAAGACGGACATATTTCGAGTCTTCCAGACCAGCCACACTGCGAAGCTCAGCGACAAAGCTCAAGAAAACATGCAGGTGCATCCCCAGCTCGCAATGAATGCGCTCCGGATGTCCTGACATCAGTTCAAAGACCCATGCATCGCCGCTCAGTGCAGATGTGTGCTATCGCCGTTTCCAGTAGAGTGGGTTGGCATAGATCAAGGCAGTAAGAGCCACGGCCTGGATGAGTATGCAACACTCAAAAGGACACGTCTACGGAGACCTGGTTCGTCGTTGGTAGGCGGCATGGGCACTAAGACGCGTCGAAATGGGTGTGGGAGAGCAAAAAGTCGCGTAGAGTCACGCCAAGTCACATAAATCGTAACGACAATCAGACTACCGTAAAAGGCAAGACAATCGACAATCGACAATCGATTGTGCATCCGAACAGACCCTAACGTGTATATCAATTAAATTTCTCCTCGTGTGCGCCATGCCATGGTATTATTTTTGGGAATTTAGGACCACGGGGGACGGCGGCGGCGAGTTCGCTGTGTCCCGGCGGCTTTGTTGTGCCCGTTGATTGATGGCCTGCCCCTGGCGATATCTACCGTTAAATATAGACGGAGCTTTGAAAATGGCATTAATGGGGTCGCGCTGTATATACCAGTCGGCTGATGAGATGCGCTGATGCTAGGCCCGGAGGGCAGCCTACTCTCCGAGCCTGGTACGGGTCGTTATGTGGTAATCGTGGACAGACTCTTCAATGGGAAGTTCGTACCTCAAGTGGTGGTCAGACCATGGCGGTGTCCGTCCCCACGTATGTAAAGGACTTCAGGTACCCGCGTGACGCGTGACTGACGAGTACTCCAACAAAGGTAGAGCTCTCAGGACTTCCACCTTCGACTCTCCGCATCTTTTCAAAAGACTCATGGCCTCCTTACATTTCATGGACACCAAATTTCCGACGGAGCTCGAGAAAGAGATCTTCGAGCTCGCCGCGTCCATCCATCCAAGATCCCATACCAACACTCCTTCTAGTCGCCCAACGTGTTAGGACATGATCGCTATTCTTTCCAATGATGCATTCGTTTACTGAAATTCAGCCAGGATACAACCCCTACTTCATCGCGTGCTGTCAATTACCGCCTTGAAGCCGGGACTAGAACCTCCGGGAGATGCAGTCTTCCGGCATTCATTCACCGCCATCGAGAAATTGTTTGCATCAAAACCTGCGTCGTTCCTGCGCGACAATGTCCGCAATATCCGGTCCTTGACGGACAAAACCTTACTTTTGCTTATATTCCGGCATGTTTACTCAAGATCTTCAAAGAACTATTGAGATCTCTGAAAATGTCAGTTGAACTTTGAGTCACTTCGAGCTCTTTGAAGATCTTTGAAGATCTCCAAAGAGGCCGCGTTATTTCGCCGCGTATCATATTTTCTTCCACCATCGCCACATCAAGAAATTCTGATCGACTTCTTTAAAGATCTTCATGACAATCTTTCGGAGCCAAAACACTTCGCACTGCGGAAGAAGTTCCCTCATTTTTTAAGAATTTCGAATAGAGTGAGAGTTGGAAGAAGAGAGAGAGGCTAGACTTGGAGAATTTGCTTTTTAGAGTGAGGAGCACGTGGCAATCGGTAGTCACAGCCACTGATTTACAGCTTTTGCAACTGACTCAGCCTTTACTCTCCATACAGCTCTTCTTTACCATACAACTCTTACACAGCCCTGTCCACGTACTTATGGCTACGTACAATCTTCACCTGTGAGGAGTGTTTCATTTATCAGTTAAGGATTTATGGCAAAACTAAGGCTCCAACCATTTCCGTTCGCAAACGGTTTCGAACGGTTTAAACCATTTCTATTTCCGTTTCGTTTCCCAGGATGGGCAAACGGTTTGGGAAACAGTTTGGAAACGGTTATCCTGTGCTACCAATCTTCCCGCATTCAACTAGCATCAGCACCCACCAAAGATGTTAGGAAGGCTCTAGGTCTACAGAACCATCTCAGCTAACAGTTGAAATTGCCAGAGATCTCACCGTGTACCCCACAGTTGCTGCAGGAATTGGCCGGAATCCAAGAACACTGCTCCCGACATACTCCGATGGCGTTCGAGAGGTTCTGAGGCCCCAGTGGCCCTCGAAAGCTTCAACAAATAATATGCATCTTCGTCCGCTTGATAATAGACGCGAATTATTCTGGCAAGGGAACTTGGCTACTCGCAACGACCCCCGATGGCACACCCGCCCAAAATACCGTTCGGAAACCGTTTGTAACCTTTGGAACGGTCTCTTTACCGTTTCCGTTTCATTTCCCCAGATTGGCGAACGGAAACGGAACGGTTGGAGCCTTAGTGAAAACTCTAGGAGATCCTGCACCGGTGTTCAATAAAGCTGGTAAGGCCGACAAGCGGCACGGCCCGTAGTCTGTAGTTTACCCGGTGACAGGTGTTTGGAGATCGCAGTTATTACATAAACATCGGAGTTTGAATTTGCCCCAAGGCTCTGCAGCACTTCCAACGCCCTCCCCATGAAAATTTTGGAGGCAAAATGAGTTGAATTTGCATTTCAAAGACATCTGGCTGCTCACAATGGGTGATTTTGTCCATGTGAAAGCTGGAACGAGAAGGCTGCTCGGTAAGCAGCCGAACCATCAAAACTCGGCATCTTTGTTCTTGACGTTTGTCGCTGAGACTTCGCAGAAGACAAGACTCAATTTGAACCATGGACCTCGAATCTGACACTAAATTGTGGAAAGACACATTCTGAAAGCCATCTTGAGATCCGCGATTTTCTTGATTATATAATAACATCGATCTCTGATCAGGGATCACGGGTAATTGACAGACTACAACAAAGCGAAGGATGAGCTCAAATTTTGTTGTATCGTCTGTTTATAAGAGACTAGCACGGCCCGCTACCTGGATCAGAACACGATTCGATTGCTCTATTAAAATGAATCTAAACAAGTTGGTTTGTACCATCTGGGATGCTAAATAAGTATGGATAAATGAGCGCGCTATTAGAGAAGTAGTGAATGCAGATAGCGAGAAGGAGAATGAACATTTTAGTGACGAGATTCGGTGGGGAAAAGCACAACCAATGAGTTCCACCGCTGCGCTTTTTCTTGCTGGGGCTTGGTGACAATTCGCCAAAGTTTTCAAAGGCGGCATCGGTGGCATCAGCCCTGACCCTCTTCTTTGGGAACGCCAGAGGCAAATACTGCTTACGTTCGGGGATCGAAGGGACGGATGGTGCGCAATTGGCCAATACTATCTCCCCTTCGTGATCCACATTCAGAATAGACAACACTCTGCGCAAAGAGTTAGGAGAAACAAGATGTGCCTTCGCTCCGCTTCGGCACTTGCACTATCATCAATCGGTGAGGCAGACAAGAAGGTTCATAAGTGATCCCAGTATATTTCCTGTGCCGAACGTTACAACGGAGCTCAAACACAATTACAACTTGTATGATAAATAAAAATCCCGTCGGCAATACCTATTGATTCTGAACATGATACATCGACAGGCCGCAGTTGACGTATCGTATGAGACGTGATGATCCTATCTGCGGTCGTACATCCATGTAAGCATTATACAGCCGAAGGTGAGGACGAGCGTCGAGGCGGTGACACGAGGGACGGGCTGTTGAACAAAACTTGCGGACCAGCGACAACTTAGATATCTTAGGACAGAGACAGCGATGGCTCGTTGATGTTCGAAAGATAATGATTGCCTGAAGACTCAGAGGACAGACACAAAGCTGATAGAATCCAGGAAATGCCCACAGGAGGAGCATCGAGGGCTTTCGCCGGTGCAAGGATTTTCACAGCAAGGAAAACGAAAGAGAAGAACAAAAGGCAACGCTGGGATTCTGAACGGGATGAGCTGGGATTAGGGCGGCCTTTTATATTCGTAGTAGTGATGCGTGGCCGCAGTTCAACGGCCGGCATCCTGCGGCACAGTGGGGAATTCAAGTACATCTCAGGAAGTTTTAAAATCTTTATGACTTGCTGTTGACCCATGGGACTCATATGCACTGCTCGCAGTCGTTGCGCGGTTGGGAAGCAATGGAAATTACGAGCAGGGTGCGAGTAAGGACCTGTATGGAGATTTATTCGAGCACCGCCAATACTGCGTTTAAACGTGGCAGATCTGAATGGAGTAACATGCACAGAAATTGAGGAGAGCTGTCAGAGCACGATTTCAGCAAGAGAGGATTCAAGGAGAGAGAGAAGGATGGGGATAGACCACAAGGAGATGATACAAAGCAAGGTCAACAAAAGCCGTCCATTTCGTTAAAGAAATGGATAATGTTACTCCCATAGATGGCAGTCAAGACATGGACCTGAAAATCAGCATCGACAGAATTGGTTTTCCATTCACTGTGGACATCAGCGCAGTCCGGAACGCATAAATTTTCTGGAAGAGAAACCTTGGGATGTGAATGGGAGAATTATAACACTTTGCGGAACATAGGGCGCGGGCGACTTTTTTTTCCTTTTTGGTCGATTTTTGATCCCCGCGACCATTGGCCCTCTAGTGGGCTCAATTCTCATCCGTTTCGCCTTTAAGTATGGTCAATCGATTTGTCAAGTCCATTCGCAGTGCTTGGCGTCCTTGGACTCTCGAAAATTCACACAGAAATGATGGCAATGAGTTTCAGCATATTTTCGCGTATTGCCCTATAGTGGGCTCAAATCTCATTCGTTTTACCTGTAAGTATGCTCAATCGAATTCTAAAGTCTATTTCCAGTGCTTGGAGCCCTAGAATTATTGATAATATACATCGAAATGATGGTAAGCAGTTTCACCATGTTTTCATGTATTGCCACTAGCTAGGCCAAACCACAGCTCAGGGTGGTCTAATTTTATAAAAATCGAGTTCTTAGAAGTAACCCCAGTGGGTCTTCAATGCGAAAATGAATGCGGGGTCAGGGGAATAATGAAAACTATCCAGCCATCACTGCAAAATTGATATCTTCTGGTTCTGGGCTTGGATGCTAGTACACATAATCACTGAGCTATATTATAATGCCAAGAAAGATTCTTTGACTCACCATACAGCAAATTGTGGCCACTGAACCCGCAGAAACATGCGCGCGACGCGTTTTGATCACGAAAGTCACACTGGTGACACCACGTGAGTGTGACACTGCAATCACAGGCGCTCGCGACAGACTAATTCACCATGTCATCACTGTGAAAAATGGAAAGGGTGAAATTCACGGTACAACAAAGTGAAATTCACAATTCACGGGGTTTTGGAGTGAATCCAAATTTTTCACGATATGGAGTGAAAATCTCGTTTCACGATGTTTTGGGGTGAAATTGGTTTTCACTGTGATATAAGGTGAAATTCACCACAACTGGGAAATCTAAACTACGGTGTATGGTGACCTTTGCCGAACATATCTTGTTACCAATGATGTTTTTCTGACGCTGTCTGGAGCATTGCAAGCAAATGATGGGTTGAAAGTTTGAAAACCGCCGGCTCTGGGAAAGTATTTTGGAATTTGCAGCCCAACGAGGCCATCTCTTGAAAAATGACCTCAGATAAGTCCGATAGCTCTCATCATGCTCTACAACTTTGGTCCAAGGTCTATTTTTAGATCAACTGACCGAAAATGACCATTTTATTTACCACCCTCAGAACCGTAGATATTTGAATATCTCATATGTAAACGGCACACCAGTAGTGTCTGATGAAGGTAGTTGGTATACAGATAAAAGAACACAGGAAAACAACTAGTCCATGTCACGCTTACAGCTCTTTGCGGTACAACAGGCGCGGTCCGTTTTTTTCTGTTTTGGCAAGTTTTCACGAAAACAGCTGCCCTGAGCTTAATTCTCAACCTTTTCCCCTCAAAATAGGCTCATTCGATTCGCATTGAAAATCCACAGCGAATGGGATACCGGTATTGTTGAACCTTTTATGTAATAGAGTTTCTTCCGGAAAAACTTGGTTTTGAGTAGGACACCTGTAACACTCGGAATACTGCCCCGATTGGCCTAGTTTTTGGATATGCTATACATCTGATGCGGCCCTAGCCAATGTGGGTATTTATGGAACTTAATGTACTCAAACTTCCATGGTCAGCTCTACTTATGGCAGTATCTCGATATCTACTTCGCTAAAGTGTGCATTAGATCACAATCACTCAGCATGTAATATAAATAAACACGCCGTTGTCTGGGGCCGCATCAGATGTATAGCATATCCAAAAACTAGGCCAATTGGGGCAGTATTCCTAGTGTTACAGGTGTCCTACTCAAAACCAAGTTTTTCCGGAAGAAACTCTATTACTTAAAAGGATCAAAAATACCGGTATTCCATTCCCTGTGGAATTTCAATGCAAATTGAATGAGCCTATTTTGAGGGGAAACAGTTGAGAATTGAGCTCAGGGCAGCTGTTCCCGTGAAAACTTGCCAAAACAGAAAAAAACGGACCACGCCTGTTGTACCGCAAAGAGCTGTAAATTTCCATCCCTATGCATTGTCGCTTTAGTATAGCGGTTATTTCTTATATACATAACCTTTTGTCTGTACTCGTGAGCTCGCGTGTTCGATTCTCGCCTTGAACACTTTATTTCTAGTTAAATTAGTTGTTGTAACAGAAGACGTGCTGTAGTGGGTAACAATCTCAGGTCATTGACTGTTGTCAGAAATGGTACTTGAGGACTCGAGGGCACAAAACCCGTGGATTCTTTTGTCAGGTTTTTGGTCCAGAACACGGTGAAAGTTCACCTGAAAATGGCATGAAACAGTACCGTGAAAAGGGACGTTTTGTACGTGAAAATTTTCACCACCTTTTATGTATCGTGAAATTCACTTTTTTACTGTGAAATTCTCCCAGTTTGACCATGAAATTCTCCCAATAAATATGTGAAAATTGGAGTGAAATTCACTATTTCTGTGGACCACAGTGCATGGGGCTAGGATGGGCCAAAACCATGAGATATTAGGCAGGTTGCGCAGGAGCCACGGAGCCACGGGGTGGCTCTCGGACCGTGCGCAAACCAGTGGCTCCACCGCCAAATTATGACGTCGATGACTCGTTGGTGGCTCTTTTGAGCCACTCGCCTGCTATTTTTGCGCACGGTCCGAGAGCCACCCCGTGGCTCCGTGGCTCCTGCGCAACCTGTCTATTGAGGCCTAGCACCATATTATCTTACCTGGCTCACAATATCTGGGTGGATATGGGCACACAAGCCAAAAGGCCAATGCAGCTGATTAGGGCTTGCACCCGTGCCGTGTATTTACGGAGACGCGGGCCGTAAATACGGTTACGGACCTGTGCCGTGGAGAATTTTGAGCTTTCTCTGATGGCACGGCTACGGCAGGAACACCTTGCGCACAGTGTTCGAGCCTTTCTTTAGACGTCGAGGCTCTTCGAGATCGAGCGAATGAACCTTTCAGTCGTGTACGCGTGGAGGACCGGTTGAATCACGCTCAACTTCGGGATAAAGTGGTGCACTTGAAGAAGCAAGTGAATGATTTAAAACTCAAGGTATTACAAGCAATTAAAAGCTCGTTTACTCTTGTCTGATATGAATCGCCATAGAATGTCAACCTAGACCGTTCGCTTGCATCGGCTCGCGAAGATGTTTCCGAATACAAGGTGATCTTCAAATTCCTCGGAACCAACACCGTGCCTGGGCTGCACCGGATGTTTCCGAACGCGTCAAAGCTGGAATGGGGTTCTAAAAAGTTCCTTCAGTAAATTCAGGCCGCTTCTCGTGGGGAGTATACCCCACGGAGCTATACTCAGTACGAGATCAACCTCTCCATACTGTTATATGAACTCGGAGGTGGTCCTGCTGTCTACGCAATGAACCATTCCATTTTTGCTCTCCCCTCCTTGAACACACTCCAACCATATCGGCGTCAGCACAGGCCCAAACATTGTCTTGATCACGCCAATGTCCTTACCATTTCGGACAATATCTCGACCGTTTGGGCCACATGAGGAGAAGGGAGAAAAAATATTTGAGGCTCCCATCCAGATTCGCGGGCGTACTCTAATGTTCGATGAGCTCGCAATCGAACGGAGGGTCGACTATATGTCGACAACCGATGAAATGGCAGGTTTTTATCTGGAGCACGTCGGTGCCCTCAAACTATTGGTTGGCAAAAATACGCGGACAGTCGAGGCAGCGGTAACCGCTGTCAAAGAAGGGAAGGTCCACATTGCGCACGAGGCAACTGTCGGTGCGATCTTGCACCTCTC
This sequence comes from Mycena leptocephala, assembly GCA_029378395.1. Classification (NCBI taxonomy): domain Eukaryota; kingdom Fungi; phylum Basidiomycota; class Agaricomycetes; order Agaricales; family Mycenaceae; genus Mycena; species Mycena leptocephala. The sequence goes on from JARJLF010000353.1 coordinate 202,894, forward strand.
GCGTCACGATTACGGAGCCAAGCCCGTGTTTATTGGTCCTAGTTGTAAAGAGGGGTACTGGCGAAGCATGCTTGAGACAATGCAAAGTGCTCTTGAGGCATGGAAACACTCGCCAGATGGGGAAGCAAAGCACGGCGCTGTTTTCTTGGTTGCGTCAGATGGGGATTATGCACGTCGTATCGCACTATTCATGCTGTGCATGCAAAGTGAGATTCTTCCGGGGAATCCACTCTATCCGCTGATACTATCTGCGACTGGCTATCCGGCCAAACTAGCTACCCGGCCACTTGGGTCATATATGAGTATCAGTATGACTTTTGGCTAAGGTTGTACTCATATATCGGAAGACATGTACATACGACCCCTGAAACCAAATTTGAGCCATTTGATGAAGTTGACGTGATGCTGTGGCTGATCTCCGGTCGGCGGGTGGTGCCGCACACGTGTTTTCTTATTTCCGGCCGATCACTGCCTGTCAGAAATCGCCTCTTGCTGCATGACCTCTTCATTGTTCCACGACTTCTGGTGCTCGTCCTGTTCGTAGGATGTCTGGCTACATCTCAGCATCCACCCAACTGTCCGTGGCGTCACGATGTGTTGCTATACTCTCAAAGATTGGCGCAATAATGTTAAAATCCACATCAAAGGCAGCGTGCTCGCCAGCAATTTATCAGACGCCATCGTAGTGCTACAGTTGCGAAACTCGGTATGGACAGTCAGCATAGTCATTGTACTCCCTTTATGATACTGATATTATTTTATCGATTTTATTTCGGTGTTATTGAGGCCCACTTTGTGGATCGAGCATTTCACGGAAGTCCGTGAGATCGAGTTTTTTGTGGGAAGCGAACAACCTCGGCGGTGGAACTGGCGGCTTTTGTACGTTCATATACCTCCTTTAATTTATGCTGTCTCACAATTTTGTATCTTGGAGCTCCGGGAGTGGAATGCCCACCGATGTTTCGGCCGAATCAACGGCGTGAACACTGGGGTGGTTTCCAACATAAATTTCAGGCAAATTAACCCCCGCCGAAGCAAGTTGCACAATAGTTTCTGTGTTTCGCCCTGCTTTCTCACAATTTTGTGTCTTCGAGCCGCAGGGAATGCCCACCGATGTTTTGGCCGAATCAACGGCATGAACACCGGGAGGGTTTCCAGCATATTTCAGGCAAATTAACCCCCAGCGCACCTCAACAGTCAAATGCGGGCTGAGAGTAACAGCGCCTTGTATTAGACGACAGCAAAACCTTGCTCACCAAATCTCTGATGGCATTATTCACAGTAATGCAAGCATGGGGAGCAAAGAGGTGCTAATCGTCAGGTCCCCGAACCCGCATGGAGCGGGGAATAAAGTCGTTCTTGATGAACAACGGGTGTTTATACGCAGGTCTTGGGAACACGTATGTTGAGATGGGGAGCTCTGGTGGTTGACAACCACGTTTTACACCGAAAATTGGGAAACACATTCGGTCTTGCGGAGCGCCGTGCTGCCCAGCCTGAAGAACCCCGAATCGCACCTCGTCTCCATACCAGGTGCAAGCAATTCAAACGTCGGCATGGGTACGCTGTGCCGATTTGAAGTTGATGTTGAGGCACTGTTCCTGTGCTGTATGTATGTGTCGGAGGTGAAATGTAGGCCCGACTCCTTAATAGTATTCTGAACGTTATTGCAATGGTACAAAATACCAAAACTTTATCTCATGCTGGACTAAGGAAAAACAGTGAAAAAACGATTATTAGTCGACTTCCCACGCTACAAACACGGAATCAAAATCTAAGGGTGAAATGCTCTCCGTATTTACGAGGCGGTTTCGACCATATAGTTTTTATACACATACCTTGAGAATTGAGGACGCAATGACCAAAAAGGTCAAAGCGATCAAAATTTGATAAAAAATGATCCGCGCCCTAAGTTCCGCAAGTGGCTGTAATGACGGTTTTCGACCAATTTTTCAGTACGACCCATTTCAGCCCCGGTCTCGATCCGGACCCGCCAAAACGATGGCCAGCGCAATTCTGAGCAAAATTGTCTCTTCACATTCTGTTTCCGTTCCATCCCCATCTAACACGGCACCCCCTTGGGTCCGCATTTACGCCCAGGGCACGCTACGAACATTTGGAGGACACATAAAGTTTCGTATTGCAGCGCGCCTCAAAACGTCATTTGGCCGCAATTTTTCTTTCCCGGGCAGTAGCGGAAATAAATTAAAAATATGTCTTGTATTCCGGTGCCCGGATGCGTAAGGGGGAGCTCGCCAGATTCGGAGTTTCGAGTTTATTTCACACTTGATTCTGTCTCCCACTACAATATTTTCGTTCAACTCTCCCCGTCACGGCGTTCAAGGGGGGACTCCGGGCAGGTATCAGTCTTGTAAGAGTTTTTTTTTTTTTGGTGAGACACATTCCACAAGAGCCACAAGCATTGCAACACTGAAACACTCAGTATTTCTGGCGACTCACCTTGTTCTACTGGCCGATTTTCTCTGAAAAAATTAGATCTCACCCATATGACTGCCATTGAGGGAAAATCCTGAGCAAAGGTAGACTCGTAACCAGTCTGCCCTACGACGGCAATTATTAGTGCAAGCACCTCAACCGGTGCCAAAAGTCTGCTAACTGAATATTGGGTTCAGTTGCCACCGCGGCTATGATTTTGGCCCGAAACGGGTTATCATTATGCCATATCTGACAATGCAAAACTCAAGAACATTGGAGACTCGGAACATCATGTCGCACCTCAAATTTATAAATTAAATCGATAGTGAATCATACCCTCGTGCTTCGCTGAAGCATTGGATCCCCACATCCACACCCAAGCCATCTACTACATACACCCTGCAGACAAGCAGGCTGGCAGGTGGCTGTGAGGAACACTTGACAAGCCAGGGAGGTGGATTGTTAGTAGGATTGAAGTATGTAAGTGGCGCTGAAATATAAGTGTTGTCATGTGGCAAGATATGGGAGGGATGGGGAGAGGCAGATATGTAGGCAGAGTATGGCCTTTCTGGCAGTAGCGCTACAGGAAGAAGGGTTCAGAAGAGGCTGGGTAAGGGGGTTCAGAATGCTGTGTGGCAGATTTGGCCCCAGTGTCTACGTGTTTGTATATGGCTATATATGTTTAGTCTTGCAAGGTTTCTGCTTCTTGTGAATTACCAGTGGTAATGTTCAATCCGAGCCTTCATCGGTCTGCGATCAGACATCGATATCCTGCTTTACGTAGGGGTATGTATCAAGGGCGCTGAAGTAGGCTGCAGTTGCTGAAGATAATGTTCTAGCAGAGTGCATATGGTGTGCGAGCGAGGGAGGCGAGTCGGCTGAGGCACGAGGCCAGACGAGACTTGCGAGCGAGCCTTTAAGGTTCAAGTTTTGGCTTACTAGCTCTGGAACCATATCAGTACCAAGGTACCAGGGATGCCTGGAGGGCCAATGTATTTGTGATCTGCACATAATGTATTTTAGGCAGATTGTCATCATAGTAGGTGCAGTGGAAACCGTATATTGGCTGCTTTTTCTAGTGGTTATTGCGGGTATCATGTCATCTTTTGTGGTTTGTGAAGGTCATGTGTTCGAGTCAGGCAATGGGCAATTTTACACTTTCTCCTTGTTTAAACAATGCTTTTTTGATTGAACAGCGGATTAACAAAATTGGTTGAACAGAACGTTGCTGATTAACAGGACTGGTTGAACAGAACTTTTCAGATCATAATCCACTACTGGACACACCCATCGTCACCACCCTAGCCCTCCAGAGTGATTACAGCTGTTTGCATAATTGATGACAGTCGGCGCAAAAAAAAAACAAGAACAAACTTTTGATCCCGCTCCATTGGGGCGCCATTTACCTTCCTCTGAGTGCATTTTCGACATTTTTCATAGTAGAATTGTGTTCCTTATCCACAGATCTATGGATTAGACACTTAAATGGGCCAAAACAGTTCACGGAAAGATCGGCCGTTCGGCGTATCGGGCGATTCGGCACCGCAATATACATATGCGCAAACACGGGTCCTTCTTCGCTTCCCTCTCCCTTGCTCTCATCCAACGACAACCCCGCCGCGACGTCGATGCCTTTGTTACATACAGCTATCAGCTTGGTCTCGTCTTTTTTTGTTTGAGGTAAGTTCGGATTTCGTCGGCTTAAAAGTAACATATATAGTCTACTACCGATAGACCTTCCGCTCAAAATCGGCGCGCAAGTGTACCGATGCACGGAGGTACGTCCTTTCACCCCATTCATATTTTCTTATTCAATTCTGGACTCCCCGGCCCATTTGAATTCGCGCGTGTACCTCATTTCATTCGCCTCTTCGTTGCCCTTCCCGGAGTCCATCTCTCCCTTTTCCATTCGCATTGCCCATCTTTTTCACTCTTATTCTTATTCTGATTCTCCTCACAGTTCTACCTGCCCTCAACAACGGACACTAACGATTCGGAGGAGAGGAGGGGAGTCGAGTTAAGGAAAAGGTGAACAGCTTTATTCTGCGAGGATTCCGAGTTGTGCGCTAACATTGAGTAGGCGATCGATCGAGCAGTTTGCGCAATGCCCGGATTAGATCGTCGCGAAAGGAAGGGATCGCGAGGGCCGTATTGACGCAGACTTGAAGAATGCGCGATACGGCGGCCGAATAGACTCATTACTGGTGTGTTTTACTCAATTCAATGTCTGCGCACAGCTCGCTGGCTTGCAGAACAGTCGAATATTCCTCCCGGATCGAGCCAGGTAGGAACCCGCTCTCAAATGGTTGGTGTTCACAATCTGATTTGCGACAGCGCACATGCGAGGTAACGAATTGCATTGTGACTTGGGTATAGGATGGGACGTAGTGCATATCGCACGTACGAACGGGATGAGCAGTGAGCGGCGGCGCAAGGCCGCGCTGGAAGGCGGGGAGGCGAGCCGAGTGCGAGTGTGGATGCAGGACTTATGGAGTGCGCATCAGCGGAGCCCGACGCGATCCGGCAGGGACACAGAATAGGTAATAGATGAATATCGTCGAGTAGCCGTACTGCCCGTACATACCTTTTTGAAAGTCGCCTACGCCCAACTACCCTAACCATATCCACAGTGAGCTGCGTGAGATTGAGCAAGTGTGCAAAGTGCGCCTCGAGAGTGGATGTCGGTATGCCGCGGCTGGCGCAGGGATATTTCGGCGAGAGAAATGTGAAGACTGAGGCTGAAAGGGAAGTGTCTGGTCAGAGACCGGAGATGTCGTCTTGAAGTACAAAAGCATCGACGTCGCGGCGGGGTTGTCGTTGGATGAGAGCAAGGGAAGGGAAGCGAAGAAGGACCCGTGTTTGCGCATATGTATATTGCGGTGCCGAATCGCCCGATACGCCGAACGGCCGATCTTTCCGTGAACTGTTTTGGCCCATTTAAAGTGTCTAATCCATAGATCTGTGGATAAGGAACACGATTCTACTATGAAAAATGTCGAAAATGCACTCAGAGGAAGGTAAATGGCGCCCCAATGGAGCGGGATCAAAAGTTTGTTCTTGTTTTTTTTTTTGCGCCGACTGTCATCAATTATGCAAACAGCTGTAACAGAGGAATGATTAAGCATGATTTTATGTTGAGACAGCATTTGATTAATCAAACTTTATATGGTTACTGACTGTTCCACCAGCGAAGTTAAGTATGAGCCCTTGCTTCTGGAATTTGCTGCACTGAAATATTCTCTCGACGAATTCGAACCGTATACCTACGGCTCACCGATCGAGATTGAGACTGACTGTCAAGCTTTGCGTGATTGCTTGGTTCGCGAGCGACTCAACACGCACCACAGCAGATGGAAAGAATCAATTTTGTCAAGGAATATCATCGACATTCGCCACCGGCCTGGCGTCGAGAACCCAGTTGCGGACGGATTGAGCCGAATGTGGTCCGCGCGTAAACGCACATCAACTGACGGGTCTAGCTGGTCTGTCCTTGCAGACTGGGAGTCTCGGAAGGGAATCGTCCGTGATATATTCACAGTATCGGACTCGAACACGATGAGCCATCCACTCCAGGTCCAATTTGCTGACGATATGTTTTTTGCGCCAATAGTAGAACATTTGCTAGGCCATACCACGGGCGCGACCATTAGCGAGCGAAAACGTGCAGCTCACCGTGCAGCAGGCTTTATGATCGAAGATTGTAAACTCTGGCGTGTTGCTGACTTGGCAGCACGACGGGTAGCCAGGACAGAGTGCGTTCCAGCGGCACAGGGCTTCGAAATTGCACTGGAGGTCCATGCCGCGAACGGGCACTTTAACGTTGACAGCACCAGACTGAAATTATCGGATCGCTATTTCTGGCCCGGCATGAACACAGATTGACGCCAGGTGATGCTGGAGTGCCCGCGATGCAAAAGCTTCGGACCAACTACCCTCAACTCGCTCCTCCAACCTATTCGCCGCACCCAACCGTTCTCCTTGATCGCGGGTGATTACTTGTCACTCCCACTCGGAAAGGGCGGCTTCAAGAACGTCGGACTCTACATTGACGTATTTTCGCATTTTGTTTGGGCAACGAAACTGAAATCTGCGGGCAGTGCCAAAACCACAATTGATTCTCTCCACCGCATTTTCCACGACTTTGCGGTTCCGGATTCGTTTATTGCGGACGGCGGCAGCCACTTCAAAAACAAGCAGGTCGATGAATTTTGCGCCGCCAACAACGTCCAGCACACGAAGACACCATCATACTCCCCGTGGGTCAATGGATTAATCGAGGGGAGTAACAAAATTCTTTTGGGCATACTGAAACGTCTTTGCGCCCCAGATCATGATTTCGACGAGGGCACACTGTTATATATTGCCAAGTGAGACCCGCATTTTCATGCCTGCGAAAGCACATATTCAAATTTTCAAACCCCGCTAAGTCCGACAACATATTCCGGATATTGACGCCAAACTCAAACAGTACTCTACATAATCACAATATAATAATCGATCGCTATGATGTTCAAAGCCAAAGCCGTAATTGTATGTACCCAGGGCATCCCAATCAATAACAGCATCTCACATGCTAAGAAAATCGAATACTCACCCGCATAGAAGTACAACAAAATCTCCGACACAGATAGAATGCCAGTCACAAGCAGTACAACTGTCGGCATCGTCGTCGTCACAGTCACCGTCATCTTCACCATGGTGGGACTGCTCGACGTCTAACCCCAAACCCGAGTCTGCGAGAACGGACTGGTTGGTTCAGTGGTAAGAAGGGGCCTGCAGGGACTCCACGCCGCAACCGAGTGTAAAAGGCAGCGTGACGCGAAGGAATGGATGGAATCGTGCATCAGGAATCACAATCCATCGGGCGACGAAGATAATGATGGCGGCCGAGGTAATGACGGCGGTCAAGATGATGAACAGGAGGATGAAGAAGCGAGCCAGTCCCCAGTCCTCGCTGGGACATTGAAGATCGGTCTTCCTCCTCGAGTGCAGACGCTTCCCAGGTTTTTCTTTGTCTGACCTTTGTTGCACCCTTGAAATTGACCTTCCCGGCGGTCTACATTAAGCAATGGAAGTTACAATACATGTGGTTGGCGGACACTCTTGGTACTCTTGGACCGCTTCACCGTCTTGCTCTTTCGACGACGGGGACGTCTCGAGCGCGTCGCACGCTGTCTCTAACGCCTCGCACGGCTCGCACGCCACCTCCAACGCCTCGCACGTCGGGGCCCCGGCGTTCTCGCACACCCACGCCCACTCCAATTCCAATTCGACATGGAGGAGATTTTGGACCTTGGTCGAATGGTCGAACTGGTAATTTGAGTCACGCGACATCTCTTTCGGGGTAATCGGTACATCGGATGATCGCACTCAATTGCACCCCCATTCTTTCTAACCAGTGCTGAACCCTCCCAAGCCTCAATGTCTGCGGGTGCAAGTCTGGCTCCTTTCCAACTCAGAGGTCACGCGTCTCAAAATGTAAACGTTGGCAATACAGTCATGCTTATCAAAATGCGAATGGAGTTGTCAAAATGTGCGTTCCCCTTGTCAAAATTCCAGCACCGTCCGAGAGCCGTTTTTTGAAGCCCTCGGACTTCCAATGGATAGCCCTGATTTTTTTGGTGTACCAGTTAATCGGCTTGTGCTTCGGCCCTAGCACGTCGGTATTCAAAACCCCACTCGCGGGAAACACAGACCAAATAATTTGTTCAAAATACCGAGCCACCGTGCAATGTTCGGATCAGTCGGTATTCAAACACCCGCTCGCGGGAAACACGGAGCATTAATTTGCGTTCAAAATACGAGCCACACTATTTCTGTACAGTATTTGTGGACATTATTTATGGACAGCCGGGATATTTGGTGTCACTGTATTTGTGGACAGCCGAGAATATACCCGCATCAAACTATTTCTGTACAGTATTTGTGGACATTATTTATGGACAGCCGAGAATATTCCGCATTGCATCCCGCAAAGCAGCATAGTCAATACCCGCTTGTAGCTGTACACTACCCGGTGGCATTTCAATCGCGGACACGGAAAAGCCACTCGCCTGGCCGAACCGAGCCGAGCCGCGACAACACGCCAACGGACCCATGGCCGGGCCGAAGCAGCACCGAGTCCCTGACCTACGGCCCAAAGGGGCAATCATTTCCCGCAAATGTCTTCGGAAATCCCCAAATGTACAAACACCATTCCGCACGGAAATCCTTCGGCCCGTACTTCGGACATGTGTGGATCGGCCCGCGCAGTCCCGGATTCGGGGCACAGGACTCTATATAAGCGGCCCTCTACCGGCCGTCGATTGGCCACCCCCCCCATCTCAGGCGACTCATAAACTCAAGACACTCTCCCGATCAAGTGCCAAAATAGAGCAAGGTGCGGTGCTCGTTGACCTTCAAAGACAGTTCCCTGAGAGGAGGAGCGGGGGGCTGTCCTCCTCTCAGGGAACTGTCTTCGAAGGCCAGTGAGCACAATTCTAATCTTCATTCATCCGCATTGTTCCATGCTCCTTGGTAATTTTCAGACCCCCGATACTCGAAGCTCCCGACCTCGAGCAGTCTCAGTAGAACACGCGGGTTGGAACGTACGTGGGATGTAGTCATGTTCATTCTATGCATCTGAACACGTCTTCACAGATTTGGTTAAGATCTTTGGGTTCTGGGGATGTTCTGGGGACGACCAGGTCGTATGTAACCTGGCGAGTTGCTTTGAGTTCTGGGGGTTCAGGGCCGCAACCTCGAGTTGCTTGGTCTCTCTCTATGTAGGGTGTCTACTTGGGTTCTGGGGGATCAAAGTTGCAACCTTTGTTTGGGCTCGGGGGTTCAGGGCCGCAACCTCGAGTTGTGCTTGCTTGGTCTCTCTCTAGTAGGGAGTCAAGCTCGTTTCAGACTCTGTCTGCTTGGGTTCTGGGGGATCAAGGTCGCAACCTGGCAAGCTGCAACCTCTGTTTGGGCTTTGGGGGTTCAGGGCTGCAACCTGGCAAAGTTGCAGCCATTTTTTGGTTTCTGGAGGATCGGATTGGGCTGCGACCTGGCTAGTCGCATTCTCTTTCCGGCCACTCTGGAACGACAATGATAGGCGGCAGGAACAACAACCTGGCCAGTTGTGTCTTGCTCCTATCAGACAATCAGATTGGGATGTGACCCGGCCAATCGCATTCTATTTCTGGCCATTCGTGCACGGCGGGAGGCGGCAAGCACAACAACTTTGCCAGTCGTTGTCTGCTGACGTACCGTTGTCACACAATCTGCCAAATTGTGGTTGATACAAGCGTTGTCGGTTGGTTGTGGGCTGTGTGGCCCACCTGATGAGTTCAAAAGAACGAAACCATCCTGTCAATGGAGAGAAGTAGTAGCCCTTATCATTATTCCGCTTCCAATTCTTCTGGTTTTGATTCTGACGGACGGCAACTTTTGTTGAGTATTGCGATTTATTATCCAAGCTTCACGTATAAAGTCCTGGCAAGCGGTCATATATACGTCCCTTGGCTTATCTCACTGTCTTGCAAAGTACAGACTGAATTATTTTCCTTATTATGTACAGGGAGGTTAGAGTGTGCGATGTACTGTATCAAAGATTTTTTGACCTAGAAGGCGGCTGAGGAGCTTTTTAAAAAAAAGAATACCCAAGGATGTCTCACTATCCAAGGAACCCTACTATACTGTATTGGAAAGTCACTATTCTGCGAGACCGTACTGGAATACCGCCCTTGTAATAACTTGTATCCAAGCAATTAGTTTACGTACTCTTACCCATCCTAGCGTAGCTAGCGTACTGCCACGTAGCCATCATGGCCAGGTACAGCAACAAATAGAAATCAAGTCAAGTTTGGTTGGTCTGCATCCTTACATTTTTGAGCTTACGGCGGGCCAACCAAGTTGTCCATTTTTAGCATTTTTAGCCCATTTTGCGTCAAAAATGCTGAAAATGGCCATTTTACGGCCGGAAAAAGCCCAGGAAACTTCTCATAGTAACTATAATTTCAGAGTAGAATAGGGGTGCTCAATTCTTAGGTCGACCTGGTCAGGTCGCCGTTTAATTCGAAAAACATTTGATCCTTTGATCGCCGAAGGTCCGATCTCCGCGTGCGTGATTTCTTGTGACCTTGCGTACCTTCGCTCTTCTCCTTCTCCTTGTACAGGCGCGCGACTTTGCACATTCATACTCACCAGTTGACAGGTAAGCACTCAGCCTGGGCCGGTCCTTCTTACATCCCACTCTTATGACATCTCGTCAAGGTTCTCGGACGTACACACAGCTCGACGTGACGGCGACGACTGCACCATTTCCTAAGACGGATGGATCCTCGGAATACCTCAGTGCAACAGTGTACCTAACATTTCCTATATTGAGTTTAAAACAATCTATCGAGCAACGCAAGCCGTTTGATTCTTCCCCGCTCTTTCAGGTAATTGTCTGTCTCGTATGCTGGTACGCGTGCCTCCCCCACAACCTCAGAAACCATCGGCTCTTCATCTTCGTTACCATCTGTTTCATCATCCTGGTCATCGGGATTCTCGTCAACGCGCCACTCATCGCTGGGGCGATCTTTGAAGTTGATCGCCATGTTGTGTAAAACCATCAGGGCTTCAATTGTCTTGTACAAATCTTGGATGTTTGGGTGGGGGCCCATTGCTCGAAGAGAAGGGAATCGGCCTCTGAAAAGCCCGAAGGCATGTTCAATTACAATACGAACAGAAGAAAGGCGAAGATTGAAGGCCCGCATGCGCTGTTTGTCCTCGTCTGATGCCGCAGCAATCTCAGGCTCGTCGAAAGGGCGAACAGTGAATGGGCTGGACGGGTAGCCTAACAGATAAGATTAGTGTCAAGCCACCACCGATGCGAGCTGCACTACCACCTTTATCAACAAGAATGTACTCGCCGTTTTCGAAATACGAGTGCCGTCGCATCCATAGATCTGAGTTTTTGAATATCTTGACATCGGTGACTGACCCAGGCCAGCCCAGTTCAAACGATGTGAATCGTTTCTCTTGGTCGCAAGTGGCCTGGATGTTTGTCTTTACAGAGCAGTTAGCAAGTTAATAGGTTGGACAAGAGAACTCACCCCAAAACGCTTCTTGCGGGACATGAAGTGGGGACCATCATCTTTCGGAATCTCGTCAAAATTTATCAGAGAACCATCGCCTGCCCCGAGACACCTGGAAAAGCCTGACACATCCTTGATATGTGTTTTAATGGCAAGTTTTCGCTCGGGGCTCGGCCATCCGATGAAACTGGGTCGCAATTCACGTAGAGCACGACGAACTCGATTGCAGTAAAGGAAGACAGTTCCAAAACCAATGGAGAGTTTCTGTGCAGTGCCGAGTGTATCTGACCCCAGTGCTCCATAGCGTACCAAGAAACATCCGAGCTGGTATTTAACGTGACGCTGAGGGCGCCGACCACGAGACTGAAAAATTGGATTGTGAGCAAGAAGGCCAACAACCCAATCAAACATGTCTCTGCCAATGCTAGATATTTGTGTTACTAGAAAGGAGCAAGGAGAGTTGTTGATCCCCACCGAAACATATGGCGAAATTCCCGGTCGGGTGCCCGGAGACTGACAGAGAAAAAATCAGCAGACTTTGGGATCCTGTCGTAAGAGCCTCTGGATCCATCTCCGCTCATTCTCTCTGCAATTTCAGCCCAATTTAGTGCAGAAATCTCGAGAACCTCCGACGTATCATCCACAAAGAGTTCGGTGTCAATTGCCTCTTGATCTTCAAATAAGAGCAATTGATCTGTATCTGGGCCATCCTCAAACACAATTGAGGCCACCATAAGCTCTTCTGCCGTGTAGATGAGGTCGGATTGGGTTTGGATCTTGGTAGCTCGCGGCATCAGAGATTGGCTCGATTGGGATACGCGCAGGCGGCGATCAAAGGATCAAATGTTTTTCGAATTAAACGGCGACCTGACCAGGTCGACCTAAGAATTGAGCACCCCTAATAGTAACTTAATTTAAACCAGCGAATATATGTAACGCGCGACGCGCGATTCCTATAAATTCCCTTTTTGGGTGGCGACCTGAATGCCAGCTTGCCAAGGCGGATGGCCAATACCGGATGTACAGGTGGAAGCCAGCTGGGAAACAAACCTGGAGTGTGCAGCTGACAACCAGGGGACTACCAGCTGGTGCCAGATTTCGCAGCACATGGTTGCCGGGTGCTGCCATCAGCTGAAAGCAACGTGAGGGCACTTTGGCGGTGAACGCGCTGGCAGAGATTCCTCACCCTGTCATCTCCGTTCTGTTGCAAATTTCGGTCTGCATTTTCCCAAGGGTTTTACGCATCGAAGTAAAATGGGACAGTCAAACTCAACATAAGGTATTGCGGCCGTCGATTTAAGGCGATCCGGACAGGTGTCTGGATCCAGCATTGGATACACCGTGGACCGCCGACTCTGGAATTTGGATCAATGCCAATGGCAGGGTTGCTGGTGTAAGCCAACTAGACTGAAAAGACGAACAAATCGGACAGAACCTCTTCAAGTGTTGTTCCGACAGTCACTGCGTTCCGGGGGGTCGTCTGCATCGGCCCTGCACGACCCCAATTGGCATACGTCTGCAGACTTGGATGTCGGCACACTATGCCGACCCCTTGCGGACTTTGTGGATCTCGGGAGGACAATCATTTTCTCCTCCCAATGCCTCTCTGGTATGCTAAGAGTTACTCCGGCAGCGGATTTGGATTTGGATTTGATCAAGGGGAACTCGGGATTAAAATTTCGGACAGAGGGTCGATTCTAGCCTTAAAAATGGGTGGCCAATCGAAATCTTATTTTTTTTGATAATTTTCCGATTTTTTTTTGATAATTTCCCACGGGGGCCTAGATGGTGCGTCACTGCTCTAGAAATTCTGTGTGTGTGTCTGAATGTCTACTTCCATTAATTGACGGTTAGGATTTGTCTATTTCTGGTGGGGTTCAAGTTGAAGCAGATTCCGTGGACTCATGAATGAAATAATAGTCTCATAGCAGCGGTGGACGTGGCCAATATTCTGAGTTACTATGTGCGTCAATAGCCCACTTATATATTGTGCATCTAACCGGATCATTTGTGCATTAGTTCGGCGATGTACGTACTTTGATGGTGGAAGCATAACTGGCTAACCTGTAGAAAGCCCTTCTTAGCCGGCAGTCTTGCATGGTTGGCGAGCGCGTGAGTCCTGTATTCATGCTATCTAATTGCCTCATTCCGACTAGGGCTGTGCGCCGTGCCCGTCGCGACGGTTCTACGGGTTCCGTCCGACGGGTAGCCGACCCGTTCCGTCGAGGGTTATGAAAAACATTCGACGGGACGGCAACGGGACGGTTTTCCAGGCCGACGGCCGTCGAAATTACGGCCGTCGACCGTCATGACGGGTGACGGGTTTGCCAATGGTAAGCACACAAATTTCGCGCAATTTTGACCATTTTCTGTGGGCTATACACATGGTTTGCTTCTGTTAACATTGTACGACAGTCCGGAGAGGTTTGGATCACTCACGACGGCATTCCCGCTTACCAAGTGAGCACCACCCAGCTGAATCCTGAGTACCTGTTTTCCAACTATTCTGTCAAACAGATTTTCTCGTGAGATTCCAGTCATCCTCTCAACTACGGAAGCACTTAAAAACCCCAAAGCAAGTACGTTGGACTCACAATGAAATTCAGGAGTGCTTGCTCATGACTGCGCAGGTGTATTTCAGCCTGATTTGATTGTCAATCTTGTGCTTACCGAAAGATATGCTAACAGGGTATATTCCCGGTTATTTTCCAGCAACAATAATGACCCTTGTTCTCTGCGAAGGCACCGACACCGTCCCGTTGCCCGTGACGGCCGTCCCGTCGTCCGTCCCGCGCCGTAGGGGTTTGTCCAGCCTGTACGACGGGACGGAGACGGGACGGGTTTGCCCGTTGAACTCCCGTTGAAACGACGGCCGTGCCCGTCACGGGCACGGCGAACAGCCCTAATTCCGACCTCCGTGTTCTGCAGTCTCTCCGCCGTCCTTACCGCTCGCCTGATACTAAACATGCGCGAGGTCGTGGACACCGACAGCATGGATGTTGCTAGCGTGGAAGCTAGCACCGTGGAGTGGAATGATATAGACGGCATCCCGATGGAGGATACAAGGAGCCATATGCGGAATCGGGCCTCGTGGGGGTATGGTAATTACTTTGAATGATTGAAATTGCATAGAACTAGCAGTTACCCGTGCTTCGCTATTCCACTTTTGAATGAGGATGAAAGAAAATACATCCATGTCTGTCCATTTTTGGTTGGCATCCGTTCCCGTTTTAAAAACACTAAAACTTTCGCCTGTACAGTTTTGCCATATGGCGGTCAATCTGCATATTTATTATTTTCGATTACATGTTCTCATTCGAATTCTCGGCGCATTAACGGTCGACAATATGTATTGGCTGATTGGAAAGATCAATGAAATAATGAGCGAGAGATGTGATTGATAACGCGGAGGCAGCCGTTGGTGCGAAAGATGGCAACCAAAGTCGTGGATCGATAGACCCCAAAGCGGAGTTTAAAAAGCTTCAGACAGACACGGATAATCTTATAAAGAGAGAGACATACACCCTAGTCAACCATTACGTTTTTACATGTGGACATACCCGAATCCGCTTTGAGTGTTGTATTTTCTCAAGGAGGAAAATGACCATTTCAACAAAGTGCACAATGAATTACAATTACTTCCAATATTCTCCATCCAAAGTTCAGGTTGACTAGAATACATGTATAGGTATAACATATCCAAAAACTAGGTCAATCCGAGGCGTACTCCAAGTGCTACAGGTGAAAGCCGAGATTTTTTGGCAGAACTTGGATTTTCTGATGGCATCAAAAATACCGGTATTAGGTTGACTGCGGATTTTCAATGCGATTCCAACACACCTACTCCCGAGCCAATCCGGTCAAAATTGCGCTCAGGGAAGCGGACCTGGTGGAAATCACCGAAATCATGGTGGCCTAATACTCGCTATGACCAAAAGTAACCGGAAATTTGATTTTGAGGGCTTCTGTTTCAAGCTTTTTGCATTTTTGTGGCCAAATTCTCAATCTATGGTTAATTTGGCATGGATTAGTACACTTGGACCTGAGGTGCAATCTTTCAGACCTAATATATTATCAAATTTCGAAATTGTATGACCAAAAGTAACTGGAATACTGTAGGTGCTTTTCGGCAGAATATGGCAATCCTTTGGCAGATTCTTTCTCCGCAATTTGGAGGGGAACACGCCTCAACATGTGCAACAAAAAAATATCAGCTACTACACTGTTGCTGTTGTGAAAATGGGGATCCACATTAATTTTTGATCAAGGTGGCGATTGTTTCCCTCTTTTTATTTATTCATGGAGCCATTTAGAAAGTACATGAACCCCCTAAATTTTGAGTTCATATTTCTATAGGTACACAGTTAATTATCAGCTCTTGATGTACCCGGAAATACCAATTACCATCAAGACAATCAGAAGGAGGGAAACATCATCAATTTTCGATCAATTTAGAAGTTTCATAATACATTGGATGTGAGAGGTTCCGCGTCAGGTCCAAATGCGTCAATCTACGCCAAATCAATCATAGATTGATAAATTGACCACAGGAATGCGAAAAGTTTGAGATAGAAACTCTCAAAACCAAATTTCCGGTTACTTTTGGTCACAGCGAGTACTTGAGGAGTTGTAACCAGCATTCTAGGCGAAAATGCACAAAATATTCCAAAACGTGCTTCGCCAGGGGTTAAATTTTCTGTGCACGTTCTCATACACTTATTCGAGAGGGGGAAGTATGATCCAGTGGAAACAATAAGACCCATTCCACTTCTGTTTGGAGGGAAAGTAAAATATGCAATATTCTAGGCCAAAATCCACCAAATATTCCAAAACGTGCTTTACCGGGGGTTAAATTCTTGTGGGGGGAGATCCGATGAAAAAAACCAACGCCCATTCTACTTCTGCGTGCAGGAAAAACAAAATATGCAGCATTCTGGGCAAAAATCCACAAAATATTCCGAAACGTGCTTCGCCGGGGGTTAAATTTTCTGTGCGCGTTCTCATACACTCATTCGAGAAGGCGGAGCACGCTCCAGTGGAAAAATAACTACCCACTCCACTTCTGCTTGGAGGAAAAGCAAAATATGCAGTATTCTGAGCGAAAATTCACAAAATATTCCAGAACGTGCTTCGCCGGCGACGTGTGTTCCGGTGCTTACGGACGCCCCGTTACATGACACAAAAATTGAAACGAAACCAGGCAGTTTATTGCGTGTTTTATTGCAAGGTATTGCAAGGTTTATTTCAGGTACAGTGGTGCTCAAAATAAATGCCGAATTGCAATTTGCACGATTCCATCAGTTTCGCTTCAAATTGGCCCAAACGACTTGGTATACACAAATTAGACATGAAATTGTACCATTTGTCGTAAGTCTTTGCATGGCCGGCTGTTTCATCTGTGCTAACTTGCATTTCTTTGTCCGCATTTATTAACTTGTGTACGGCGACCCTCTCCATTGCCGATGCATGTGCCATTCGCGGTAAGTCACTCCTCGGCGGTCCTGATTTACATGCACTAATTTCGACTTTGTATCCCGCTGGCCGGCTGTTTCGTGATTACGTGTTCCTGACAAATGGTCCTCGGGGACCCGGTCGTCCAAACCCTGTATGAGTAGCCCTATAGTCTCGTCGCCATCTGTACAAAAGTTGATGCGGTAAATTCATTCACTCTACTCGTGGTTTGAATTCATTGAACTGCTATGGCGTTTGGAGAGGTAGATATGGAATGGACTTGGAATTCTTGCTGAAGAAGTTGACGTGGGAGACTGCGATGCGTCATGTAGGCATTCCAGTGCTTGTTCCAAGACTTTATATGATTTCCCGACACATCATCCCTGAAGTAATCCACCATGCTGCCTCTCGCTTTTATATGTACCTGGTTGCTGGACGAAATGAAGATGCGAGCACCGCATCGAAATGGTGCAGGAAGGAGATTCCAGCTTGTTGGGGCGTTTTTCCTTTTTTCCCAAACACAAATGGACGGATCAGCCGCATCCACCTATGATGGGCTCGAAATATTATTGTACCCATCGGCCCAACGCTACCCCGCCCACAAAATAATATTACTGTCACCCTTGGGCCGACCCTAGGTCAGCAGGCAGAATAATATTTTGAGGGTTTAAAAATATCGATCAACTGCATCCAACCATCCTGGAGAGCTACGCGAAATATAAATGCCACGTACCAGGAAACACAGACGCGCGAACGAAGACCTGGAAAAACACACAAGTCAGCGCAGGTTTACATACGAAAAGACAAATGATGTCGCGTGAATTCTAAGCGGGCAGGCATTTACTTGGACGAATAAGGATGAATATAAGGTGTACCAGCACTAAGTCGAATAATCGTCGCCGGTCAGTGATCGAAAACGAACTTAGGAGG
Organism: Mycena leptocephala; assembly: GCA_029378395.1. NCBI lineage: Eukaryota > Fungi > Basidiomycota > Agaricomycetes > Agaricales > Mycenaceae > Mycena > Mycena leptocephala. Next base: position 220,761 of record JARJLF010000353.1, read on the forward strand.
ACGGTGCCTACCAGTACCGCTGATGTGTCTGGAAATGAACCACACCCAAACACCACAGATTTTGCGCTTTTCAGGTTCAGACCAGGCATGTCAACCAAGACCTGAGGACCATTGCTCGAGTCCGTAGCTGATGTCTGATGTGCGAAGTTCGTTATAGCGACGCTTTTAAAACCTGTCCCAGTGCCTGTCAAATTATGAACAGAGTCGGTGGTACCTGCGCCGAGCGCGCCGCCGCTCGAAAACAGCTCGAAAATTTCGCGATCGATACCCGGAACGCCATGATCGCTAACCAGAGAGGACATACCACCGCCAGCCGATATGCGCGAATTCCTCCGTATGGACGTTGGCATCATGAGAAACAAAACAGGTTAGCGGCTCTGCTAGAGAAGTTACTATAATCACCCTCTTTATTACCCTCTTTATAAATTATGTGTGTCTGTCCGTCTGAAGCCTTTTCAAACTCCGTCTGATTAGCGTGCGCTTATTATCTTCCCCATTTGTCGCTCTTGCGTCTACCTCTCCTATTTACTGCTTCCGTTCCCACCCTATATCCGCTCATCACTTCTAGAAGCAAACCAGTGACATGGGCCAGATCAGCTTCCTTTCAAACGCTGCAAAGAAGCTGCCTTCTTCGAATAATTCTTCTCATGCTACTCCCACTGTAGAACTCCAATCACTTCCATGGACATGGACTCGGACAGCTCCGTCAAAGCTCTAAAGGCGCGGACCTCCCAAATCCGGATAAGCTGAAGGCACAGTGCAACAAGAATTTCAAGTGCCCCCCGGGACGCGACGATTGTTGCTGCAGGCGTATTCTTTTCACCC